>CM033457.1:6966897-6989397 GCA_019425755.1 Amaranthus cruentus | reverse complement strand
GATTCGCTGAAAATTACCCTAAAATAGCCCAATACCGACTATAATTCGCTTATTTTGATTCGCGATTCATAAGGAGATTAGTGAATCATGTGGGAGCATCTTAATTAGCTTTGTCTTCTTTTAATTTATGATTAGCACTACTTTGCAGTAGCAGATTGTAGATTTATCCAAAGTACTCTTAGGTTCTTTTTGAGTTATTTTCTACAATTTTGTTTCTCTTAATTATTGTTATTTGCCTTTTCAATTACAGTTGAACAATTGCAGTTTATTTGTTCTTCAATTGCAGTAGGTTTTTAATTTAATACAACATAAGAATATGATTTTGACTCTTCTAGTCCTTAAAACTGTTATGTATTTAAACTATTGATTTCTTGTATTGATATGTTTCATTTTGACTATGCGTTGTCCCAATATAGCATCATGAACATTTGGTTGTCAACTTTATTTAATGTTACCTTTACTTTCATATATGTTGAAATATGTGATATGATCTGTAGAGTTCAAGCTAAATTTTTTTTTTCATAACTTCGTGAATATTTTTGAATAGATACAAGATGGTTGGGAGAGGAGGTGGAAAGAAAACAAGTAACCGTAGCATTCCTCCCGGAAGACGTCAGAGTTGCATTCAAAATAGAGGTAAACACTTGACGAACCAACCAAATATTGGAGGAGTCAACAATAACAATAACCTAGCAATCGAAGATGAGATTGCTAATATGGTTTGTAGAAGTAAGCATAATTACAAACTTAAGCTTTTATTTGAGCTAACCAGTTACTGTTGTTGCTTATTGATTGTTGCTTACTGATCTGCTTGCTTCTTGTGTGAATTTAATGTTGTCTGATCTCATGAATTGATTAGAATTTTTGCTTCACTTTCTTTCTCATGTTGCACACTGATCTGATCACATGATGGGAAAAAGATTGCACGCTTACTAAATTGTTGTTGCATGCTACTGATGTACACATGTTGATCTGCACACATCGCACTAATCTGATCTACACCTGCTGACTGATCTACACACAACCCTCACTAATCTGATCTACACCTGTACACTGCTGCACATACTGCACCAGTGATGCGAGTATGGTTTGAAGCTGGCTGCACTGGTTTGTAGATGAATACTCCAAATTCAGTGTTCTTATTTTTATTTCTTTCTTTTTCTTGCTTATTTGCTACTGCCTTCATACCACTCCATTGCTACTACTGCTGCACATACAGTTTGGTCCAATTAGAGACAATGTCGATGGTAGCGATGAGCCATTGTATTCGTAAGAGATCAAATGCCCTTAATGCTGCAGGAATAACAATGCTGTTGTATGAAACTGTGCGCACTGCTGTATGAAACTGTCCAATTAGAGACAGTACGGTCCAATCTGATCTCACGCTGTACTGTGCACACTCCTGAACTGTACCGCCCTTAATCCGACTGTACTGTACTGCTGTACGCTGTCTTTGACGCTGCTGCACGCTGACTTTGACGCTGCATGCTGTACAGTGCACGCTACTACACCTGCTTATGGGGTGCGAACGATTTGAGACCTATGTTTGTAGCTCGACTTTTGCGAAAAGATATTGCAAAAAATCTGAATAAACTGTCCAATTACGTTGATGTTTATTTACTCTTGTCATGTGCATCTTTCCTGTATTCTTCATTTTACTAGTGTGTGTTTACTCTTGTAGATTTAAGAAGGCAGCGAACGAACTTCACAAACACAGAAAATGACCATGGGGCACGTAATAGAGACGAAATTGAAGATCATGCACCAGAAAATGATCCAAATTTGGTTGATAACGCACTAAATGACCAATTATCAGAAGGTGTCATTCCCTCAACACAAGAATGTATGTAATTTCTTTTACTATATTTATCTACTGTAAAGATTGGTGTATGATGTATTATAATATCCCAATTCTTATTCATATCTATTTACGCGCATTATTTTAGGCGTACTTACTAAGCGAAAGAATCGAAGCAACTTTGTCAGTAGAATTGAAGAAGGCTTGCAAGTCAATGAAGCTTTAGATCCACGACCAAGGAAAATTATCATTCGCAATGATCCAGAGCAAGCAAATGGTGATGTCATAGATGAAACTACTGGTACTAACTCATAATGCTTTTATAATATTGTACAATATAATTTTGAAGCGTCTGACATTGTAATTTAATTTTGGATCCTTAGCAACTAGTAAGACCAAGGGAGTTGGTAAAAGAGGAATGTACAAGAGTTATGTGGTCAACATGAAAATTAAAGGGAAAGGATCCAAACTAAGAATCTCAATTCCCGATGATATCGATCGAGCAATTAGAGAAAATGCTCGGCACTTAGTTAATGAGTGTGGGCGTGTTGTGAGGACAAAAGCTCCCATAAACGTGAAAAGCTGGAAAGAAGCATTTGCGGTAGCCGGTGATAGTATGTTG
This sequence comes from Amaranthus cruentus, assembly GCA_019425755.1. Lineage (NCBI taxonomy): Eukaryota > Viridiplantae > Streptophyta > Magnoliopsida > Caryophyllales > Amaranthaceae > Amaranthus > Amaranthus cruentus. Next base: position 6,986,977 of record CM033457.1, on the reverse strand, counting down.
AAGGAGATACAGGTGGTTTTGGTTTTTTTATGCGATTGAATTTTAATGATGAAGCATTCTAATTTTATGCTTTTAGTTTAACCTTAGGCTACTTACATATTTTATAGGATAAGTTCGAAGTTGCTGAATCTAGTGATTACTTACGGATGCACATGTTCATTTTTGAGACAATGCAACGTTAATACATAATATACAAGTGTAGATTGCACTACTACTACAAAAGCAAGAAGTGTGGAAATACCGATGATGAGCGAAAAAAGAATCTGTAGAAACACTTAGAGATAAAGAACGCAACAAGAGGGGGGGTGAATTGTTGTGTTGCCCTTAGGAGTATTTTTGCCCTGTTTTTCTTGCGGAATTTTTACAATAAAAATACTCTAAGCAATAAAAGAAACTTTTAAAGAACTCAAAGATTTAACGTGGAAACTTTCTTGGCCATGAAAGAAAGAAAGCCACGACCTCTTGGGATTTCAACTTCTCTTATTAAACTTTATGTAATTTACAACTCTATTACATAAAATTCTTCTCCTTCTCTTCTCTAGGCCTAATTCTCTTCTTCTCCTTCTCGGTTCTCCTTCTCGTTTCTTTTTCTCTCTTTACAAAATTTCTCACAATTCCCCTTAGACTTCCCTAAGTCTAAATTACACACTCATAAAAACCCATTCAAAGAATTTCTCTAAGATTGGATGAAAACAATGAATTGCACAAGGAAATTTAGATTGGCAAATGAAAACAACTTATCTTTTTCCTTTTCTTGAATTAATCTCCCTTAATTCTTGAAGGGGGCACTCGGCAAGTGTTTAATAGCCGGATACTCAAGTATTTATAAGCCCACAAGAATTAGAAATAGCCTTAATCCCATGTTCCTAAAACGTGGGATCTTGGGTAAGAAACTTGGAGGTTACTCCAAGTACACGGTTAGGGTTTTTCCCAAGAATAGCAAATCCTATTTTTGTGGAGATTAAATAGGATCTAAGATATTTTAATCCTCTTAAATAGGTAGTTATTTTTAGCCAATTAAAACCCTTGTGCAAGTCATCTTTTCAACCGTGCAAGCCAACTAAAAAGAAAAATAAAAATAAAATTTATTTCCTTATTTTTCGTTGACTCAGTTCTCTGACTCGTTGTGTTGGGAACACTGCGTTGTCTCCGTCTGAACTGACTTCAGTTTCATCAATTATGGAACTGGTCCATGTGACTCAATTGTTTGACTTTGACTTTGACTTCGACATACAATGCTCTTTGCACAACCTTCTTAGGGCCCATCGACGATTATGACAATCGGATATTTGACCTACAAAACAATCTCAAAAATAATTTGTTTGTTTATAAAAGTTAAGTCATAGTTAAAACTCAAATGGGCCAACAGAATCCTCCTCCTGACTTGCCTCAATCTCAATGGGAATATCTCATAAAATATTATGGCTCCGATGAATTTAAGGTATTTATTTCAGATTTAAATAGTTTTATGTGTGTAACAAGAAGAAATAAGGTCTTAATTGATGCATTATCATCTTGTAGTTAATAAGTGCAAGTAACTCTAAGAATCGAAATTCCGACAAGAGAGTTAAGCATACAACTGGGCAACTATCATTCCTAGAATCGGAGGATGTATTGGTTAGTTAGACATACATAAATACTTTTTAAATACTCAATTTAAGTATTCCGTTAGAACATCAATAACGATATTGTTTTTACAGACAAAAAAGAATGGAGGTGTGAAGCTGAGTGCGGATAAAGTTTGGCTTATCCAGCACACTCGTAAGAATGATGATGGAAAACTTGAATGGCTTCATGGTGACACACGGTCAAAAGAAGTTCATGTGCGTACAAAATTATTTTACAACTTATTTTTAGTTTTGTGAATTGCTTTTGTAATAGGAGAAGTTGAAAGATGTTGTTGCTTCTATAAATTACTTTTGTAATAGGAGAAGCTGAAAAATGTTGTTGCTTCCGTTGGCGATTCAATGACTCATGAAGAAATTCTGATGCAAGTTTTGGGACAAAGGTCGGGATACATTCGTGGGAAAGGGACGGGAGTACGTGCATATGTTAAGGGAAAGGCCGCAATAGAACAACGTAAGATTGTGGAGCAACAACAAGAGAAAATTCAACTGCAAGAACAAAAAATAAAAGACTTGGAGGGAAAAATTGAAGAATACAAAACACAACAACAAGAGGCAATGGAGACTTTTAGACACAGCATATTGCAACAACTTCAAGTAACTATGCCATGAAAGCTAAGCAGGTAAACGTATCGTATTTTAATACGGTGCAACTTTAGATTAGTGTAACTACCAATAACCAGAGCCACGCACATCAAATGACAACACCCACACACATCAAATGACAACAACACCCACACACACAAAATGATAACCACTTGGTGTAGCACTGATGTAAACCTGCTGCTATTCTGATCACAACAGTTTTGTTCTACTAATGTAAACCTGCTTGTCATAACTAAACTGATCAGATTTGTGATGCTGTACAAAATATTTTTTATTCTGTTGATACAGGATGCACACACTTGTTTGCTTCAAACTCTTCACGCAATTAAACAAGTTGCAATTGTATTTGCTTGCCTTTTGTGTATATCAGCTGAATTTTGAAACCTTAAGAGTTCGTCTTGACTGTTGTTGAAAATTAGCACTATAAAATTAGAGTCTATGATATGAACAAAGTTTTGAATCTAAGGATAGTCAATTCAGTGCCTAAAAGGATTTATTTGATTTATTGCAGGTATATATGATATGATGATGTACAGTTTTTGATTCTTGATCTCTCGAAGCGGACATCTACTGTGAAATATGATAGGCACTATCCAATATCTATGAATCTCTTTTTGTGGTGAAATTCGATGTGCGCTATGCAATATATATGAATCTCTTTTGTAATTAACAAACTTATAGCATTCATTTTGGGTATCTCTATTGTAAGAATTGTTCTTTTGAGATTTAGGTATAATGATTTATAATATTAGATTTTTGAAGAATTATGTTTTTGTAATACTCCCTCCTATTCAGGACAAGAGTCCCATTTGACTTTTCACGATTTTTAAGGAGAGTCAAAATGGGACCCTTTGGGTAGGAGAGAGAGTGTTATTAGGGATTTTAATAAATTGATTAGTGAAATAATGATTCCCTGATAAAATTCGAAGAACAAGCTAAATTGACCATTAATCAAACACAAAAACAAAGCATAAAATCATAAATTGAAGCATAAATCCAACCCAGAAAAGAAATCCAACCATTTATTCCCTTCTTGTTCTTATCTTGTTCTTATCTTTCTCTAAAGAAATCCAACCATTTATTCCCTTCTCCTTTTAAATTACCCAACAAAACGAACATCTTCATTTGAAGCAATCCAACCCAGAAAAGATTTTTAAATTACCCAATTGTTATCAGAAATCAAAGATCAAAAAGCAATAAAAGCATAAAGAAATCAAAAATAAAAAAGAAATCAAATAAATTGAAGCATAAATCCAACCCAGAAAACAAAAGCAAGCCCAGATAAAGATGGTGAATGAGATGGTGAATGTTCTTGAGAGAGAGGATGAAGTCTTCTTGAGATGGTGAATGTTCTTGAGAGAGAGGATGAAGATGGTGAATGAGAGATACGAACCATTTTAAAGATGAGAGATACGAACCAAGATGATAAAGATGAGTGATTAAAAACCCAGAAATACGAACCAGATCTTCTTCAGGGGTGAGTTCTTTGGCGAGTTAGGGTTCTTAGTGGGTGACTTAGGGTTTTCCATGAGAGCAGAAGCAAGAAAGAGAACAGACAGAAGGACGGAGAGAAGAAAAGTCGAAGATCAGACAGAAGGAGGGAGAGAAGAAGAACAGTACTAGGGTTCTTGAAGAACCCAGGTTGAAGAAGAGAGAGATAGGGTGGGTTCTTGAAGAACCCAGGTTGAAGAAGAGGGAGATAGGGTGTTAAAAAAGGGGGAGTGATGATTTAAGGGCATGTTTTAATTAGGTTTAATTATGTTAGATTAAGTATAAGGGGGGAAATTAGTAAGGGATAAATGTGGATAAAAATGTAAATAGGTTAACTTTTTAGGGGTATAAGTGTAAAAAAACCATACCCAAAAAGGAAATGGGACATTTTAGGTGACTTGACCCAAAATGGAAATGGGACTCTTGTGCTGAATAGGAGGGAGTATTATAATTCGTTGTAAAAAAAGAAAGTTTTAGCTACAATAAAAGTTGTTGCAAAAATAAATGATTGCTTGAAATGATAAATGCTTTTTTTGTAACAATAAATGTCGTTGCAATAAATGATTTTTTTGTAATGAAACGTGTCGTTGCATAAAATAATATCATTTGCAACGAAAATATTTGTTGCTAGAAAACCTCATTTTTAGCAACAAAACTTTGTTGCAATAGAACTTAAAATCCTATAAAAGGAATTTTGATTTTTTGCAACGAAAAAGGTATTGCAACAAAGATTTTCGTTGCTTTAAAGCATATCTTTTGCAACAACAAAAGTCGTTGCATTAATTTTTTGCTACAGCTGGACATGCAACAAAGGTTTTCGTTGCAAAAGCTCTTTATAGCAACGATATTGACTCTTTATTTTATCAACGAGCTTCTCACACTCAGCAACTAATAAGCTCTTAGAGTTAAGTGGAACTCGAAGATATCTAAAAGGAAGACTCCGTAAAGGCAGATTAACATGTTGAAGAATCAGAGCTTTTTGATCCTGGCTCACCCCAGCAAGGTAAATGGCAGACTTTGAATCATGAGCACAAAGGCTCGAGGAATCAGCAAAAATCTTTAACCCACTAAGAATGATTTGGATTGAAGACGTACTCCATTCTTGACACGTACTCCATTCCAACCACAAAAAGGATATTGTTATTATTATTATTATTATTATTATTATTATTATTATTATTATTATTATTATAATTATTATTATTACTAATATTAATTAATTAACTACTTAATTAATTAAATAATTATTAAATAAATATATAAACTATAATTTTAATAATACAAATAATGTAATAATATTATTATATCAATTAATTTATAAATAAACAAAATATTTTTAATTAATTAATTAATAAATTATATAATAATAAATAATAATAATAATAATAAATAAAATAATAATAATAATAATAATAATAATAATAATAATAATAATAATAATAATAATAATAATAATAATTAGGCCTTTGGGAAATGTGCACTTAAATAGAAGAAGCCAAATGTTCCACTCGAGAAGTGATCGATCGATCGATCTAAAGAGTTCGACCGATCGATCTAAAGAGTTCGACCGATCGATCTCAGCTGCTGGTCATCACAGATGCATTGATTGTCTCTTGAAAAGGGATCAGTCAATCAATCTAAAGAGATCGACCAATCGATCTCAACTATTTTCACCTTGAATCTTCTGAAGTTGAAATGAATAGGACTGATCGATCGATCTAAAGAGATCAATCAATCAATCGATCTCATGCTGCTGCTACATACTGTTTCTGGAAATGTTGCCAAATGAGATCGACTGATCGATCTAAAGTGATCGGCCGATTGATCTCATCAAAATCTTCCCAAATGCTCAAGTCAAGGTCTTCTTGCCTCTTTACCATCAAATAAGTGCTTGGGACTGTCTCCTATCCTCGGTTTAGCTCTGTTCCCTTCCGAAACCTTTAGGGGATTAGGGGCGCATCTTCCCTAACTTTCTTTTTACTCGGGAAAAGGTGATCAATCCAGCATAAACGAGCAAAACACAATATACCCTACACAAGAGCGATTAAATTCCATAAAACTAATAAGAAAAAACAAAAATCGTTGGAGAATGTAAACTAAATAAGCATAAAACAAGGGTAAAATGGAGAATTATCAAGTACCAACCTAGCAAACAAACTAATGAGAAATTTTTAGGCCTTGAAAGAGGGTCAAATAGAGGAGAAAAGAGGAATTTATCTCTAATGTCTTTTATGTGCCAAAGATGAATATTAATGTCCATAGCATTGGACAACTAATTAAAAAAGGATATGTTGTTCACACGAAGGATAATAATATTTTTCTTACAAAAGTGGAACACATATTTCTTAATCAAAATAGCAAAGAATTGCATGTTTCTGTTGCATTTGAACATCGAGGCACAAAAGCGCTTATATAGTGTTGTTGAAAATAAATCATGGAAATGACATAAGGAATTTGCGCATTTACATTTTAATGGACTAAAACTATTACATTTAAAGAACATGGTGCATGGGTTGCCTATCATTGAAGATTTGAAGTAAGTTTATGCAATAAGCAAAACTGGAAAACAAGCCAGACTTCCATTCTATAAGGAATTGCCATGGAGAGCGAAAGATCCATTAACATTGGTTCGCAAAGATGAATGTGTACCATTAGAATCAATATCTTTGGGAGGTAATTGTTATTTAATTTCCTTTATTGATGACAAAACTAGAAAATTATAGGTGTATATGTTGAAGGAGAAACCAACTGCATTTTATACATTCATGCAATTTAACACCAGAACAGAGCTTGGAAGCAGAATAAAGTTGAAAACATTGAGATTTGATCGAGGGGGAGAATCTATACTTCAAATAGTTTCAAAACTTACTTCCTAGAGGTAGGAATACGACAACAATTAACAACCTCTTATACCCCACAACAAAATAGAATTGTGATAAGATAGGATGGGACAATATTAAACATGACACTGAGTATCTTGAAAGAAAGAGGGTTGCCAAAGAAATTCTGGGCAGAAGTTGTTTCTTGGACAACTTATATTCTAATAGTTGCGCTACAAAAATTGTGAAGAATATAACTCCACAAGAAGCATGGAGTGGTCAGAAACCAAATGTTAAACATTTTCGTGTATTTAGGTGCATCGTATATGCTCAAATACCTGAAGCAAAAAAGAAAAACTTAGATGATCGTGGTGAAAAATGTATCTTTACTGGATACAGTTCCAGATCAAAAGCTTATAAGTTTTACAATCCAATCTCTGTAAAGTTTATTGAAAGTAGAGATGTAATTTATCAGTGAAGATGAATCATAGAAATAGGATGATTAAGAAAAAAGAGAAAGAAAAAGAGAAAGATGTATCTAAAGAATATAATGATACCGCAATGACAAGCAATGAAAAAACTCCATCAATGACTCTAACGAATATTCTTGATTCACCATCATCATCACCGTTTTTGACTAAAAGATCATCATCATTAAAAACACCTATTAAAATGAGAGATCTTAGAGACATCTATGAGAAGACAAATAAAGTTGAAAAAGCTGATTTACTTTGTCTATATAGATCATGAACCCATATATTTTGAAGAAGCTATTAAAAAAAAAGAATGGAAATCTGTAATGAATTAGGAAATCCACTCAATAGAAAAAAATTTAAACAAGGGAATTAGTCACATTAACAAAGGTTCAAAAGCTATTTGTGTAAAATGGGTGTAATGTATCAAAAGAGGTATTAATGCAAGCATAGAAAGGTATAAGGCGACGCTTATAGCTAAAGGCTATAAAAATGCACGGTGTTGTTATGATGATGCATTTTCTCCTGTTACTTGTTTAGACACGGTAAGAATGACGATATCACTTGCAACATATCATACAATGAAAAATATATTAGCTGTTAAATCTACATTTTTGAATGGCATTCTAGAAAAAGAAGATTATGTTGAACAACCAGAATGTTGTATCATTAATAGAAAAGAAGATAAAGTGTATTGATTGAAAAAGGTACTTTATGGTCTTAAGGAAGCCCTACTTGCTTGGAATTCACGGATCGATGGATATTTGATTCAAAAGGGTTTTATAAAATGTCCATATCAACATGCTGTCTATGTGAAGAAAAACATTGATAGTATTATTATTATTTGCTTATATGTTGATGATTTGTTATTTACTAGTAATAGTCAAAGTATGTTTGATAATTTCAAGGCGACAATGTTCCAGGAATTTGAAATGATAGATTTTGTGCAAATGAATTATTTCCTAGGTATTGATCAAGTGAATCAATGTGAAGATGAAATTTTTATTTCACAACAAAAATGTGCAAAGGAAATTCTAGAGAAATTTAAAATGAGTTCATGCAAACCCATGAATACTCTTGCTGAAATGGGTGTAAATCTTACAAAGGCTGGAGAAGGAAAAGTTGTTAATTCCACTTTATACAAGAGCCTTGTTGGATGTTTGCGGTACTTAACAATCATTAGGGCTGATATAGTATATGTAGTCAGGCTAATTAGGTTATTCTTATGGAGACACCCAAAGAATCTCATTAGATAGCTGCAAAGAGAATAGTAAGGTATATCAAAGGTACCTTAAATCACAGAATGTTATATTCTTATGGAGATGAAGCAACATTAATAGGTTATTCTGATAGTGATTAGGCTGGAGGCCAAGACGAAAGGAAAAGTACGACTGGATATGTATTTCATCTAGGTTCTACAGCTTTTACATGGAGTTCCTAAAAACAAATTGTTGTGGCATTATCAAGTTGTGAAGCTGAATATATAACAACTTCATGTGCAATTTGTGAAGCTTTATTGTTAAGCAACCTCCTACAAGAATTGAGTCATTTACAAAAAGGTTCTACTTTAATATGTATTGACAATAAGTCTGCAATCAAACTTGCCAAGAATCTACTACAACATGGAAGAAGTAAGCATAATGATACAACTATAAAAGATTCCATTTTCTTCTAGATCATGTGAAGAAAGGAACACTTGCTCTAAATTACTGCAATAAAACTGAACAAGTTGTTGACATCCTGACTAATCCCCATACTTATGCAATTTTTCAAAAGTTTAGGCATATACTTGGTGTAATTATGCTTTAAGCTTGAGGAAACATGTTAATGTATCAAATTTAAATTTAGATTATTGATATATAGATATGTTATATTTACATATGTTATATTTACAAATGCAAAAAAGTCAAAAGCTATTATTTAAGAGAAGTATTAGCATCATATAATCTAAAAAATGGATGTAGTATATATATGTAATTTTTTAAGATGAAATTAGAGACAAAATATAAAGAATAAGAAAAACATGGCAGTATATTGATTAGGTTAACCTATTATTATTGTATCCACTTATTATAATGTTGTCATTATTATTTGAGTTACTAATTTGTAAATTCTAACTCCTTCAGTTATAATACATTTGAATGGTCTTAAATATAAAAAAGGACTCTTGCAACGACTTAGATATGGCAACCGCAATTATTGTTGCAAAAAATGACAATTTGGCAACCAAAAAAATCATTGCAAAAGTTTTTAACTACGGTTGTATCTGCAACAACATTTGTCGTTGCAAAAAAAGTTTTAGCAACGAGTTTACAGTTTTTGCAACGACTTTTTTGTTGCGAAAAAAGGTTTTTCTTGTAGTGTTTGATAGAGAAGGTTTATAGGAATATTATAAATTTATTAAGGAGAGTGGGTGGAATAAAGAGTGGGAAGGCATAAAGAGTGGGGGAATTAAAGTTATGATCAATATATCTCACATATATTCTTTATATGTGAAACTGTTTTTCAATGTATTTTTGTAACTTTTAAAATAAATAAATAATGTAAAATAAAATAACGTAAAGTGCGTTAATGAAAGGTAGAAAAAACACGATAAATTGTTATCAAGGTTTAGCTACAAGCCTACAAGTAGCCTACTCCCCGCCTAGGGGTTCTTACAATCCTTAGAATTCAACCTCTTTTATTAATTAGAACATAGAGCACTAAGAAGACCTCATTATCTTCTCACATAAACTACATTATTATAAAGACTTTAACAATGCAAATACAAATTACAATATGAAAATTTGTATTTATCCCTTTGTTGATGACAAAAATAAACTTACAAATAACAATACTAAACAACTTGAAGATTACTTTGTAACGACAACCGTTACCCGGAAACTTGATACTTGTTGTAGGCGTGTGATCACTTTACTTTTGTGATATTTTCCCCACAAAGGTACTTGGGTTTGATGGTTAGAAATCCACAAAGAGATACAAAGAACACAATATCCTCTTAGTAGTTAGAGTATATCACTTAATCACAATGTGTTTAGAAAACTATAAGAAATGAAAGCTCTTAACAAGAGTTAATTACTCTCTTGAAAGAGCAAAAGCAAATGAGAATAAGAGAAGAAGAATTTCAGAGAAAGGTGTACCATTCTACTCATAATCAAGCCCTATTTATACTACAAGAGTATAACCTAAGGGTCATGCCCTAATTACCCACTCATAATGATCATATTGATGATCATACAATTCAATACCATTAATCTATGACATTCATGAGTATTATACTCCATAACACTCCCTTATAACTCCAGAAATCAAGTGATATAAGTATAGGAATCCAATGCATTTAATCAAGGAAAACCGAAAAAGACCAACGGTCACATATAGCAGCAACTGCCGAGTCGGTGGTCCTACCATCACCAAGGAAATCCGACTCGGCTTTTCCTTCTGGACAAATGCATGATTCCAGAACCTAAAGCCGAGTCGGCTTTAGGCCCAAATTTATGATAGTCGGGTCGGGTTTTACTGCTGACTCGATTTTGCATTTGTGCTTTTGTCATTTCCTTTGAACCCCTTTTGGACCTGGTATTTTAATACATATTGTCCTACTACTTTAGTAATACTTAGTGATTATAAATTTAGTATTATCAAACACTAAATGTTCAACAATCCTCCCCCATTTAGGGTATAATAAGCCTCTCATTTACAAATCAAAACTTATAATCCTTTTCATGCATCAACGCTAATATCCCTACGGATTGAATTAACGCCTAGTACAACGCACTTTACAGGTGATCGAGCCAGAATTGATATCCATACGAATTTGAATCAAATGACCCTTCCAACCACTTGAAGATGAAGTACACACAAAACCAATAACACAAAGTCATTAACTTGACACATTATAAGGCCGCGTCCGTATCTTATTCATAAGTTTATCATAGTCGGTAGCCAATCTTGACTATTCGAAGCGGCCACACTTAAAACTTATATAGGTAGGTTCTCAATACGTATAAGACATATCCCCATGATCCGGATACAACACCAAGAGCTCTTCTACTCTTGATCTTGAGAACTTTCAATGGACGACTACCTCGTTTATCACGGTCCAAAGCAACGATGGGTCATTAAAACTTGTTACTTACAAAAACCAACAAGACTTTACCACATTAAATTCAAGACACGAAGTTACTCATGCGTGATTGGATTGTTTCAAATGATGTTTTTTGACATAATCCGATTGCATTTGACGCTTGTTCAATTGAATCCCTACTGATGGCTTTCGTAAACAAATCTGCCACATTGAACTTAGTTTTCACATAGTCAAAAGTTATGACCCCATTAGTGATGAGTCCTTGCACTAGGCTGTGCCCAAGAGCAATATGACGAGACTTACCATTATACACTTGACTATAGGCTCTACCTAAAGCCGTCATGTAATCCGCATGAATCGTCACCGGTGATATTGGCTTAGGTAACAAAGGTATCTCAAACATGAGATTCCTCAACCACTCCGCTTCACTAGATGTTGAACCAAGAGCTAAGAAGTTCGCTGATATAGTTGAATCAGCTATACATGTTTGTTTCTTAGAAGACCATGCAATGGCACCTCCCCCATAAACAACACTCAACCACTTGTAGAAGAATTATCCTCTTCATTAGTGATCCAACTCGCATCGGAATAACCTTCTAAAATAGGAGGTTCACCGCTATAAGCTATACCATAATCTTTGGTACGCAACAAGTATCTTAATGCTCTCCTTATCGCCATCCAATGATGGGGACCTGATAACCGATTTTTAGCGCGTCGTAAACACTAAGAATTAAGCTATGCAAACAATACTTATAATCACCCTAAATACTACTACAACGAGTGTAACGGTAAGTCGGGGGTCGAACCACAAGGACAAGGGATGCTAGACTAAAGGTTTGGTGTGGGAAAGGTGTATGGTAGGTATGTTGATGGGTGAACTATGCTAAGAATGAGAATAAAGCAATGATAGAAAGCGACGATTAGGTTAGGTCCGCCTTAGGTAGGTCCATTGGAAATAGAGATAGGCTAGGTAAAGGGAGATTGAATGAAGGTCGATCGAGACACTCTAGATGTCGAGGGGAAGTTGATGGCTTATAGCCATGCGAACGACCCATAATTGCCCTACGTCTCACTAAGAGTGGCAGGACAAGATTCGAATTGAATATCAATCAACAACCAACATCAACCTTAACCCTAATCCTAAACATTAAACACAAGACCAAAACCTAGGGTTTCTCTAACCTAAACCCCTAAAAGAAACTACTCTAACATGTTTGAAGCAATAAAGCAAGCAATAGAGAAAGCAAAGAAAGAAATGAAGAACAAGAAAGCATAAATGAATTGAAGAACATGAAAGCAATAAATCCACACTAGGAAAACATTAAATGAAAGCATAAATGAAAGAAATAAAGATAGAAAAGCAATAAATGAAAGTAGACTTACATAAATGAAGAAGAACAAAATAATGGAAAGCATAAAGGAAGAAAAGCAAGTAAAGAGTTGATGAACAATTTGGGAGGGTTACTCCTAAGCAAGTCATAAGGGTTACATTTAGATACAAGTGGTATTTATAGCCCAAAGGGAAAGGAGAACAAATGCCCTAAAAATAATCTAGGAAATAAGCTTGCGAAAATAAAACGCTGCGGTAAAAATTAATCGCATTCGCCCGAATTCGAGGCACATTTGCTCGAATGGACCCCATTCGCCCGAATGTGTCACATTCGGGGTTTGTATAAGCTTTAAGCTCAAAAAACAGAGTTTCACAATCCATTCGCCCGAATGGTTTTCATTCGCCCGAATGCTTGTTATTCGCTAAAAACAGAAAGTGCAGGAAATTAAAGCTGGACTCGACCGAGTGACGCAACCGAGTTGCTCGACCGAGTCAGCCTCTATTCGCCTGAATGGGTGGCCTAACGGCCTTGTTTCTTCCTTGAAGCGTATCTTTGAAGTGTGAGAAGGTCTTAGAACTATGCAAGGCTCTTAGGGAGAACTTGGAATGCTTAGGAACGCTTTGATATGCGTGTGTCATCTTCGATTCAAGGGTCGATGTTTCGTACGCAACAGAAATATCTCAAAATCTCCTCAAAACACATGAAAATATCTTTGTACACCATGGAGACAAGAGCAAGGTAAAATCATGCGTAAAATATGCAAAAGCCGATATGAAACGCAAGACTTGACACTAGAATGAGGAGATAAATGTGCTCTCTAACGAGCACATCAGGACCCGAGTTGCTTCTAAATCTAGTAAGTTTACCAACAGTAAAAGCTATGTCTGGCCTTGTACAGGTCATGGCATACATCAAAGATCCTATGACCTTTGAATACTCCAATTGAGAAATTGGTTGACTGTTATTTTTGGCAAATTTCATACCTGGTTCCATGGGAGTAAAGACCGGACTTTATCATGCATACTAAACCGCTTAAGTATCTTCTCAACATAGTGAGATTGAATTAACTTAATTCGATTACCTTGTCTCATGATCTTAATACCTAAGATCACATCGGCCTCTCCCATATCCTTCATCTGAAGGGAGCTAGACAAAAAAGCTTTTGTCTCTTGTAATTGTACTAAACTAGTACCAAAGATGAGCATGTCATCTACATATAGACAAATGATAACCCCATGACTATGGCTATCAAATTTGCTATAAACACACTTATCGGCTACATTCAATTTGAATCCAAAGGACAAAATTGTTTCATCAAATTTTTGATGCCATTGCTTATGTGCTTGTTTAAGTCCATATAAGGATTTAACAATTTTACACACCTTTTGCTCTTGTCCTTCAAAACAAACCCTTCGGGTTGTTTCATATAAACCTCCTCATCTAATTCCCCATATAGAAATGCGGTTTTAACATCCATTTGATGTATTTTTAGATGATAGACCGTAGTTAAACCTATCACTAACCGAATAGTGGTTATTCTTTCAACTGGTGCATATGTATCAAAATGATCGATACAAAGCTTTTGTCTAAAGCCTTGTGCCACTAAACGTGCCTTAAGCTTGTCAATAATACCATTAATTTTCATCTTCTTTCGAAAATCTATTGGTTTTCTTGCAACCTATTGGTTTACAAGTAGATGGAAGATCTACTAATACCCAAGTGTTATTACCCATGATGGATTGCATCTCATCATCAATATTCTCTTTCCAAAAAGCGCTATCATGTAATGCCATAGCATCGCTATAAGTCAATCGGTCACCTTCCACATTTAATAAATATGGAACACTAGAAGATACTTCGCTTCTAGTACCTTGAACCAAGTATACTTGGAAGTCTGGTCCAAAGCTTTTAGCTTTCGGTTGTCTCTTACTCCGTTTGGGAATAGGATTAACAAATTCATGTTCATCTAGTTGTTGATTTTCATCAACACCTAGAGGTGAACCTTGTTGATTATCATCAACATTTTCATTGGTACAAACTTGTAGATTTCTTTGTCTACTCAATGATGAAAATCTGTTTTCATCAAAAATTGCATCACTTGACTCTATGATCGAATGAATCTACCTATAGTCATTTTGTTCTATAACATAGAACCTATAAAAATGCATTCAATTCCTCGTTCATCGAGTTTCTTTCTTTTGTTACCGGACAATCTTACAATAGCCCTACAACCCCAAACCTTAAGATAGCTTAAGTTTTGTTTCTTTTTGTACCAAAGTTCATAAGGAGTCTTCTTATTTGTTTTCATTGGAACTCGGTTAAGAATGTGACAAGCCGTCAGCATTGCTTCACCCCAAAATCCATCACTCAAGCCCGAGTAGGATAACATGGATTAACCATATCATGTAGAGTACGGTTTTTCCTCTCCGCCACACCATTTGATTGTGGTGCGTATCCGGCAGTTGTTTCATGTATAATACCCACTGAGTTAAAATAGTTTGGATCATAATATTCACCTCTTTTATCGGTTCTTAATCTTTTAAGTTTACTACCAATTTGTATTTCTACTACATTTTTGTAAATCTTAAAGTGATCAAGAGCCTCACCTTTTGTATGTAAAAGATATACATAAAAAAACTTGGAAAAAACATTATAAAAGTTATGACATATTTCTTATTTCCCAATGATGGTGTACTATGAAAGTCACAAAGATTACTATGAATTAATTCCAAAATTTCGGATTTCTGTTCAACACTTTTAATGGGTGTCCTTGTGATCTTATTTAGCATGCACGTTTTGCAATTTTTAGACATAACACACATAGGAATCAATTCAATCTAGGGCATAAAATAAATTTTATCAAAATTTACATGTCCTAGTCTAACATGCCACAAGTAATGCAAATCAGCATTATCATTCATACTTGAAATATTACAAATTAAGTTCTTATTTAAATCCAAAGACAATTTAAATAAACTATTACACAAATAAGCACGTCCTACAAACAAGTTATTCTTAGGGATAATACACTTATTGGCTTCAAATACTAATTTGTAGCCCAATCAATTCAAAATCGGACCCGAGACAAGATTTCTACTAATTTTGGATGCATAATAAACATCCCTTAAAACTAAGAGATTCCCCGAAGTAAACAATAGCTCAACTTGTCCTTTGCCTTGGACCATGATAGGTGCGTTGTTTCCCATAAAGAGATGCTCACTATCAACCACCTTGTGAAAGGTTTTGAACCATCTTGTAGAGTTACATACATGTCTCAAAGCCCCCGAATCGATCCACCAAGACAAAGAATCATCCTGCACAACACTGAAATTAGTATTCGTTGAAGAAAAATTCAAAGCAGAATTTTCATTCAAAATTGCATGATTACCTTGATTTGAAGGGTCTTTGCTTGTAGAAGCTTGACCATTCCCTTTTGCCGTCTTTTGCTTGTTCTTGAAAACAAAGCAATTTTTCTTTCGGTGTTCGGGCTTACCACATTTCCAACATACCTTTTCGGTATTTGAGATAACGACCTTCCCCTTTGAAGAATCAACCTTCTTTCTTTTCTCACTGGAATGGGATGGTCTCCCTTCCGCAACCATGTTGATGGTTCCAACATTAGGATTTTCATCCTTCCGATTCTCTTGAATCCTTATGCTAGACTCAACAACAATATGTTTTCCAAGATCGGAGAGTGTAATCTCCTCTCTTATATGCTTTCAAGCATGTCTAACATCCCTCAAAGAGGGAGGCAACTTGTCTATAATGCTAGAAACAAGAAAAACTTCATCTATTTCAATTTTATGTAATTTTAGATTAGCATGCATTCTTTGCAACTCATTAAATCACTACTACATAATTGGTTTTAGGTAACACCCAAAAAGTGTAACCTAAAGTGCTTAAAGTGTTACTATAGACATAAGGTAACACATTTTTGGGTGCTACATCTGGCGGTGTTACCTATTCTCTTAGGTAACACTTTTACATGCATATGGTAACACTTTTAAAAGTGTTATATTAAATAACTTTAGGTAACACTTTTTTTGCATATGTATCATTTTCATAGTGTTACTTATCATTTCTTTTGTAACACTTTTTTCTAATTAGGTATCACTTTTTCACCTCATCAATTAAGCTATTGTAACACTTTTCCTGTTTGCAAACAACTATAAACACATACCACAGTATATAATCTTAATCTACATCTTTCAAATTTATCTTGGATAATTAATTAATAATTGTAAATTTTGAAAAATTAATTTGCCATAGCTTGAATAATATAATATATTAAAAAATAGTTTGGGACTGATATCAATATTTTAAAAATATTATATTAACTAAAATTCAAAATTTATTTTGCCAATTTTATTTCAAAAATAAAAAATATAATAAATAAGTAAAATAGTGTTACAAATGGGTTAGAAATGTAAAAAGTGTTACATATTAATTAGTGTTACCAATTTTTAAAGTGTTACATATTAGTGTTACCAATTCTTAAAGTGTTACATATAAGTGTTACCAATTATTAAAGTGTTACATATAAGTGTTACCGATTTTTAAAGTGTTACATATTAGTGTTACCAATTTTTAAAGTGTTACATATAAGTGTTACCAATTATTAAAGTGTTACATACAAGTGTTATCAATTTTAAAGTGTTACATATTAGTGCTACCACATTTGAAAGTGTTACATATAAGTGTTACTAATTTTAAAAGTGTTACATGATTATGTTACTTAAAGATAAAGTGTTACAAAAGTGTTACCTAATATTCTTAAGAAGTTGGATATCAAAATGTGTTACCAATATGTGTTACATAAACTCATTTTTGTACTAGTGAATTGATCAATTACAGGGCAGTTTTCTACCATCTTATAAGAATTAAAATTACTTACAAGAAACTTTTTTGAACTTGCATCCT
Organism: Amaranthus cruentus; assembly: GCA_019425755.1. Classification (NCBI taxonomy): domain Eukaryota; kingdom Viridiplantae; phylum Streptophyta; class Magnoliopsida; order Caryophyllales; family Amaranthaceae; genus Amaranthus; species Amaranthus cruentus. Next base: position 6,969,625 of record CM033457.1, on the reverse strand, counting down.
CCGCCATATATTTGTTCTCCAATGCATCCCATAACTCCTTAGCGGACTCATGATATTGGTAAGTGTCAAAAAGTGAATCTTGCATTCCATTGAGGATATGACCCCGACAAATGAAATCATCATTTTCCCACTTACTTCTCTTCCTTGTTTGCTCAAGAGTTTCATTTTTCGACTCCTCCGATTTAGGTGATCTTATCACGTAATTGACGCTCAAAGTTGTTAAGAGAAACATCATTTTCTTTTGCCAACGTCGAAAATCGACACCGAAAAACTTTTCCAACTTAGCAAAGTTAGATATAAAATCTTTGATAGTTGTCATCCCGAAGATAATATCACAAAAGATTATTAAGACTTTAATAATGCAAATACAAATTACAATATGAGAATTTGTCTCTATCCCTTTGTTGATGGAAAAAATAAACTTACAAATGACAATACTAAACAACTTGAAGATTACTTTGTAACGACAACCGTTACCCGGAAACTTGATACTTGTTGTAGGCGCGTGATCACTTTCCTTTTGTGATACTTCCCCCACAAAAGTACTTGGGTTTGATGATTAGAAATCCAGAAAGAGATACAAACAACACAATATACTCTTAGTGCTTAGAGTATATTACTTAATCACAATGTGTTTAGAAAACTATAAGAAATGAAAGCTCTAAGCAAGAGTTAATTACTCTCTTGATGGTGGTTATTGCCATGGTCTTTGTTTATAATTTTTTCATAAAGGTCATTCTTTGTTGTTTGATTTGAGTTGGAAAGGTTGTGTATTTGATAAGAGGTAGTAAAGCATTAAAGGTTATGTGAAAGGATCAAGAATCTGATACCATATACGAGTTGTGGGAGGAATTCAATTATTATTCATGAATTGCTTGATTATAAATACACACAAAATAAAAGTATTAAGGGAAGTTCCTAAACTCTAGCCTAAGACTACGTAATGTATGCTAAGCTACTTTACAAAGATAGAATTGACATATTCCTAAATATAAGCTATTACCAAAACAAAAATATACACTTAGAATAATTTAAGGAAAAATAATATGGGATAGTATCTTTCCTTAATAGGAAGGTCATGACTTTTTCTTCAATAAGTTTAAAAGATAGAAATTTATTCTCAACAATATATGATGATCATTTCTTCGGTTGCTATTCAAACACGGGGATCTTAATTCTCATTCATAATGATTGTTGAGAATACTAATTTTTGTCTATTATTTATAAAAGGAATTAATTATGTTGTTTATTGTTTTATACTTATGTTTTGTTAATTCAATTGAAAAACATAGGAGTTTTAATAATTTCTTATTACAATAAAAACACTTATGCTATTTAGGGAAAGTATGTTAAAAGTGATTTTGCAACTTGAATTTTTATGTTTAGAAAGAGTCTTTTGTTGAAAGTGAAAACTGATGGGATATTGAGTATACAAATTTTTTCTGAAAGAAGAACATAATTTTTTTTAATCCCTTCACATGTTGGGTGGATTCAAATCTGACTCAACCCCCATAACACTCGATCCAAAAATGACTGAACTCCTAAGTGAACCAACCAAAAGCGTTCTGATATGCAATCCGTCTAACCAGTATGGTTCCTAATATTTTATGGGCCCTAAGCAGGCTGAAAGAAATGAACCCTCTCTATAGAGGGTCGTAACTAAACTTTGACAGGTCTTAATTAGTAAAATAACTAATTATAAAATATACAAATTTTGAAGTCTTACTTCTTTGATCAGAATTTTTAAATATTAGGGTCCTTTTTAACTTTGAATCTTCGACAATTGTCCATTTTATTTAGGGTCAAGAACGACCGACCATTTTGAACTCAACTTATAAGAGAACATAATTCACCTATTTGACCTAGTCAGAAAAAATGAAGAGGAAGTTATGCATCAAATCTGGAGATTGGTGTGATAAAATATGTAAAGCCATAGAATTTTTGGGGGTGTAACCACTTATTCAATATGCATTCCATGACATATACCATGTGCTGAGACTGCTCACATGACTTCTCTGAAGTTAGGGTGTTGTCGATGCATGGTTAGATTAATATTGGATTACAATTAGTAGACTACTCTCCTTTTATTGTTTTGGCTTTTTCAATAAAGCTATGTATACAAGGAAACATCTTCAAATACAAGTTGTTGGTTTAAGTTATGTGCTTTTCCAATTGAGGTGAATTGGTAAATTAAAAGTTTTATATAGACTTAGTCTATACTATATCAGTGTACATTAAATTAATAATAGTGCATATTTTTAAAGATATGTACTTGAATATACTTATCAAACAAAAATAGTTACTATTTTAGTTTTTAAAATTAATGCATATTAAAATAATATGAGCCAAATTCATACAAGACTTTCTCATTTTTAAATCAAAACAACATATGGGTTGTCTTGCAAAAGCTTGATAATTGATTTATGAATAATTATGAGAATGGAGTCTATACATAAATGTGGTTTGGACTTCTTTTTTATTTCTAAACCCATTTTTTTAACTGTTAATTAATCTCCCTAAATGAATATTATTATATGCAAATTTTAATTGTTTGGACATTCGTGTTAGATCATCATCATCATCAACTCAATATCCCGTTCAAAGACAGGGTTTGGGTGAGGGAAGGGGACGGACAATTCATTACCCGTACTTCCTTGAGAGGGAGTACCAGAGGAAAGCGGTCAATTTTACCCAAAAAGTGTCTTTTTTCATGTTAACTTTTGCATTA
>CM033457.1:6950204-6961887 GCA_019425755.1 Amaranthus cruentus | reverse complement strand
ATATGCTACTTGCTAAGTGATAAGTGCTAACCCAACTACCCTTATTTTATTGACTAGAATTAGTGTTTGTAATAGAAACTACGCGTATATAAATGAAGCTATGCGACTTTAGATGTTAAATTAGTTTTAAATATTCGAAAATACGATAAAGACTCTCTAACAAATAAACGAAAAATATAATGACTTATAAAAGGGTCAAATTTGACAAATTAAAGATACTTTTTTTGGACTTATTAAGTACCCTAGACCCATTAGATCCGGAGGGTCTAGGTCTAGGTCTGGGTTTGAAAATTTTAGACCCTTAGGGTTCGGATCTGGCTCTGGATCTCTAAAAATTAAAAGGGTTCGAGTACGGGTCTAGTTGGACACGCTCTAGATCCGCCGCATGACTATCCCTAGTAACATCACGTGCAGAAGGAGTTTACTCCATGAACAGTGATGTGATTTGAGAATGGAGGGAATAAGCAGTAAAGAGTAGATGAGTATACACTTAATAGCAATTAGTAACATCACGTGCAAAGCACATGTTTGGTCAAACAAAAAGTTAACGGTCAACCAGCGGAATCCGTCAGCTGGTAGAGCTTTGCAAATGTTCGGGTCATATAAGGTAGTTTTTTGCAAAAAAAAATAAAATAAAATAGAATAGGTAGTTTTTTGCAAAAGTGGGTATAGAATACTTATAATTTTCCCTTGATTTGATAATAAATCCTTACACTAGTGGAAAAAACGACAATAGCTGCGGGTTTTGTGCCATTAAGGACTGCGGTTTTGGATCCAAGCACTTATCGTGGCAGTTGATAGCTTGAAAGAAAGGTTGCACTTAAAAAACGCAGCAAGCATAACTTATTATAGGCAGTTACAATCACGTCGACTTGAAGAGCATCAAGTTTAATGAGATTAAGAACTTTACTACAAATTGTGTTGAAGAACGAACATAGCTCGGTAATAGCATATCTTACATGTTTTGGCAGTATTCCACGGAGTGCAACCGGTAAGAACACTTGCATCATTACATGGCAATCGTGAGATTTCATGCTTCCCAACTTCAACTCACCATTTAGGGTCACAAATCTCTTCATGTTGGATGAGTAGCCAGACGGAACTTGTATTAGATCGCCCGCCTAATGATGTACATAATTATGTAGGAACTTGTCAAAAGCTTTTAGCAGACCTTTATGATCATTATTCTAGTATATATAACCCGAGTCGCTATACGTCTAGGCGTGCTAGCGTCTCGGCACGTCCCAATTATTATAACCCCATAATAGCTAACATAATAAGTCAAGATGATAGTTTTGTAGGATCATCTTCTTCCTCCCCCTCCGCTTCATATTTAGAATTAGATAATTATCTTAAACGTCACTTTGAAATCGACCAAAGTAGTTATAATATTTTACAATGGTGGAAAGAAAAATCATTAAAATTGTCCATATTATCAGAATTGCAAAGGATATCCTTGCAATTCCTGCTTCTACTATTGCGTCGGAATCTGCTTTTAGTGTAGGTAGAACTGTAGAAGAGTTTTAGACGAAAAGAGATCTCATTTTGCTCCACATACTATTCAAATATGTGTTTGCAAGAAAGATTGGGATCAAGCGGATGTCCGAACACAAGGACTCAAGAACGATGATGATCAAGACGACGATGATCCATGGATGATGATGGATACATCTGCATCATCGTCGGGAGGAGAGTCGGTGGAAGCATCTAACCAACCATATGACGATGATGAATAGGATCATGAATACCGGACCACGACCAATCAACATTCAACAACTAAAAATAGAAGGTATGACAAAGAACTACGTGGGCTTTGATTCCTTCGGGATACGTAGGCAGCTTAGTATTCCTTCGAGATACTAGGTTCAAGTCCATTCTCTCCCTTTTTTTTATTAATCATCTTTATCGTTTCTTATTAATTTATTTTTTTCCTTCTTTTTAGTAAATATTTTAATAACGATGACAAGCATTGAATTTCGCTAATAATCAAGTAATCGACGAAGGTACGTCCGCATTATTACAGTATTTTTATATTAAAATTAAACAAAAAATAAGAATGGAACCGATGGTCCGGCCCACCCGACCCGGGAATTGGAACCGCCGGAACCGCCTCATGAACCGCAAAGGAACTGTTTGGAACCGTCCGGAACCAGAACCGGGTGGAACCGGAACGAAACCGCCCCAACCCGGACTGTGGCCATCACTACCGCTTAGTTCAAGGCACTAATTTAATGGAGTCATCTACTAAATAAATTTCATGGAGATTCAGAGCAAATTACTTCAGTTATTTGATCATCACCACATTGTACTACAAAAAACAAAAATCAAAAGGTAAAAGCATAAGAATGTAGATGTTTGTATGACCAATGTACTGGATTTGTAGACCTAATTCTGAGAAAAAAATTATGTGCATGAAAACCCTATCAAATAAAATCATTGGATATGGTAAAACTATCTCTGTAAAGATAATATACCAACCAAATCAAGGATAATAGAATCAGGATCGCTCGCCTGTTTTTCAATCGTATAGTCATACAATCATAGATCAGAATCGGAATTTTAATAACCTAATCCAATTGTGAAGCATAAGAAAAGGAAAGGAAAAATCACCAAAATGACATTCTACCATCTTTTAAAAAATACTGTATCATCACATTTGTATGAAGTATGATCTCTCTATCTAAGAAATAATTATTAGAACTATTCTACTAGTAAATTGTAATTGTAATCAAACTTCTTGATTAAGCGAAGGAGTAAAGGGTGTAATTTTGTCAGCACCGGAAGGGCTTGTATCAAAAATTGGTGGCTCTGTGATCGCATCAGATACCGTTGAAGAAGCTTTAGGAGAAAGCGCAGCCTCCTCGACTATCTCTGAACTGTGACTCGCTTCTGATGCAACTGAACTGCTGCTCGGTGCAGTATTATCATGGTACTCGGCTTCTGCTTTCTGATAAATTTGGTCATTTAGTTCGGCATTTGCTTCTAAACTATCTACAAACTCGTCTTCGACATCTTTATCTTCAGAATTTATCCCCTCAGACGAATAACTCATGTCTTCATAATTGCTAGAAGCATGGTCGCCTTCGGCAATATCATCCTTAGCTTGGTGTTCCTCAAACTGTGGTTCTGCATCTTCTTCCGTTTTTATATTCTGATTATTTGAGTCGGAAGTGCTTACTGTGGACTCGCTGTCATGGCTTGATTCACTGTCGCTAGCGCTGCCATGGCTTGAATCTCTTCCTGGAGAAGGATGTCTAATTCCCTGATTTCCGATCACTTGTTCTGGAACGAAAACGGGTTTCATTTTTATAGACGATAGCTTCTCTGGTGGACTAAAATTGTTGTGAAATCCTGATCTTGTATTAAAAGTTTCATGTCTGCGGAGTAATGCATCTCTTCGATCTGTTTCTATGAAATTGGCCTGCCTGGAGTGATTTCCTGTCGAACTATATCCGGTGCTGAAACTTTCATACCGACGAAATACAGGATCCTTACGGTTCAATTTTACAAAGTCCGGTTTCAAAATGTTGCCCGTGAAACTATATTCGGTACTTGAACTTTCATTTTCATGGAAAGCATCTGCGTTGTTCGAGTTCCTTTTCAACGGTTTCTCTTTAAGAATATCTTCGGTGAGATTTTGTATACCTTTTGGAGAAGTACATGGAGAATCAAAAGGGTTTTTTCTTGGCAGATGCACAGAAGGAGCAGACCCAGGAATAGACGGAACGCTACTGAAGTGCTGCTGATTTGCATCATGAGGACTGTCAAAAGGGTTAATTCTCGTGGTTGAAATTGGTGCGACTTGAAAAGGACTATGAATAGGGCGATCCAAGTCGATCAAATTCCTCTCGGAAATCATTGAAAAGTTCCTTTTTGCCCTTCTCCTTGCTAGAAGATTCTCCAAACGTAAATCTCTTTCTAGCTCGGAATTTCCCACAAGGCGTAGATTTTTCTCATCCTCTTCTGTCCACATTGTAACGTGTTTACTAGCAATATTTTCCAAATTCGTGTTTTCCTCTTCATCATCTTCATCATCATCATCATCAATTTCATCTTCAATACCTTCATCCTCGTCGATTTCGCCATCTTCTTCTCCCTCATCATTTGATCTAGTAATAAGGCTTTCCAAATGTTGACTCTTCTCCAATTCCATCCATGCATTAGTAAAATTATCGCCTCTATCTTTAGCTTTTAAAATGTCATCTCCCTCACCATGATCATCATCATCATGTTCATCCTCTCCTGATTCCTCACTACTTTGGTTTGAATCAAGAGATTGCAACTCAAACTTAAAGTTGTCATCTTGAGGTGCGTCAAGATGCAACGGATCATCAGTGTCTAGAAGTGGGTGAGTTTCCTGAGCAGCCGGAATAACACCTGCAACTAAAGCATCAAAAGAAGACTTATCCGCGCCATCTGACTCACAATCTGATAGACCATGATTCACAACACCGTCTTCATCCTTTTGTATCCCGATAGAAGTTTCTAATGGATCAGGAGCACCATCATCATGATGTACCTTGTTCGTTTTATCATAATCATGATCCGCGCGCATTAGAAAATTTGCTTTTTCAAAGTCCGCAAAACCATAATCCTTCTTGACCATTTCCCCCCGGAATGTTGTTCCCTTGTTTAACTCTAAATTGGAAAATTCCCATTTAACTTCATCGCCCAATTTGCCATTAACTCTAGTTTCCGACCCCAACATCTCCGGCGTTGATCTCATGCCTTTCCTGACAATGTCTTTTCGGACCTCAGAAAAAATATCCTTAGAAAATATCCCTTCTCTATCAGCAGAATATGCATGATTCTCTACCCCTGTTCTTAGACTCACAGATCTATTATTATGCTCTCCGTGCCATTTTACATTGTTTTCATTTGGTCGTCCATAGATCAACAACGTTCCCAGCAAAATAGCAGTACAAATAAAGACAGGCGAAGCAGTAATCAATAGATAAAATATGAAAGGGAAATACCGGTGCAAACATATCAAAGATAACAGCAAGACGACAAGAAACGGATGATCTAATATTGTTCTACAAGATACTCGAAAAGAAGACATATTGAATTTCCCCTTATACTGATGTCTTAAGGAACCAACTGCCATTTATCACAGTGTCTCGTATTCTAGATAACCTTGCTGTATAGTTCCCCAACACGTTCCTGAAACCATACGAAACATAACAATAAAAACAAATGAAATTGAAGTAGAACGACTATTTCTAAAATAAAAACTATAAGAAACAACTCATAAGGAGGATCGACATTGATCTTATTTGAAAGAAAAGTAATTTTCAGAATATCATACAAACAAAATGTTAGATAGCAATGCAGAATCGACGATTATATTAACAAATCATTCATTTTACAAAGTACATTGAGCAATGCCGAACTGAAATGATTATAGTACTAGCATAGGATCATCCTATTTCAAACTCTCCTCCCCAAAATTTAAGTCACAACCTAATTGTATGGAAAAATAAATCCTTCAATTGATGACATATCCTTTCCAAAATCCATCATTCAAATATACCGTTAGAATTTAAAAATGAGCGTAACCCCCACATACAAACCCAAAGGAAGTCACTATAAAAGTCAATTGGTAGTTAAGAAGTTACTTCTCAATATTTGTAAAATGATGTATACTATTCTCTTTCTCCGACATGGGACAACTCACATGTGGCTAATAAAGAGAAATTTCAACAGAAATAATAAACAATCATTGATCATTTAGCAACACTAACATTTGAACTCTTGATTGAAAAGGTGATGAAATCAACGGTATCTACATGAATGCCTTGGCGTAAGCAACGATACATTTTCCCTCAAACTTACTTACTTCTCATAACCATCTCCCTTGAAAGAGAGGGTTATCAAATCAACAATATCACTCTCTAGTACTCATTGATAATACTTCCTCCGGTTTTGAAAGCTCGCAACATTTGACCAATTTATGTTCAATTGGAATTCATCAAACAACATTCCATTAAACCAATGTCTTTATCGCCTTAGTGGGTCCCACTCAAGAGGGGTTTAGGAAGTTGAATGTACGCAGAAACAACAATCTCTGATCAACCCTTATTATTATCATCAATTCAACTAATGTCAATACATCAAAACTACCCAAATTAGGGTCATCAATTAAATTTCTATTCATACAAAGATCATCCTAAAATCATCCTAAGATCAATTAAATTTTGCACCAAATGAACTTAGTTCTCCATTCATACAAAGATCATCCAATTTAACTTAACAAACAAAACCCAATAAAAAAAGATTAAAACTACGAATAAATTAATGTAAATACATCAAAAATCAAAATAAAATACAGCCATTGTAAAAACTAGGAAAGATTTCACAAAACGTTTACACCATAATTTCAAAAATCAACAAGAATCAGATTAGTTATAACAAAATAACAGGAATTGATTAGATGAGAATATTCAAAAGCAAGATCAAATCAAACATTAAATTAGGAAATTACCCAGTAATTGAAAAGGTCAACTTGATTGAATTTGAGAAGAATCGTACCTCATAAGATGATAAAAAATGATAGGAAGTTGCAGTTTAAGAAGAAATGATAAGAGAAAAATGGAATTATAGAAGGGTTAATGTGGGAAGATGAGAAGCACGTTCCAAATTTTGTTGTTATACTCCTATTTTAGAGCTTAGTCTTCGTTATTGGGTATGCAATATGCATGCCCAAAATGGTTAATTACCCCTTCTTTTCAGGATTTTTCAAATGTCAAACAAGTGGGAGTAAAAATTCAGGTCAACTCTCTTATAATGAGATCTAATTTGTCCATGATGCATTCTAACATTAACACTATGTTTGGATAGCAAATTAGGAGAAAAAAAATAAAAGTAAGGAGAAGGAAAAGAAAAAATTTTTTTGGAAGGAAGAAGGAAAAGAATGAAAGTTTCGATCGACTGATGCTGATCGACTGGATCGACTCGCACTGACACGGATCGTGACTCAGTGATCGATCGGATCGATCAGATCATACCATTATCATTATTATTATTACTATTATTATTATTATTATTATTACTATTATTATTATTATTATTATTATTATTATTATTATGATCATACCATTATTTATTATTATTATTATTATTATTATAATTATTATTATATTATTATTATTATTATATTATTATTATTATTATAATATTATTATTATTATTATTATATTATTATTATTATTATTATTATTATTATTATTATTATTATTATTATTATTATTATTATTATTCAACGAAAAATTGAATCCAACTAAATATAGCCAACGATATTTGGGCATCAATCCAAAGAAGCAAAACATCGTAGTTTTTGATGTTTAATTTGTAGAATGTAATGTATCGATATTATTATTAGATGGAGAAACTATGTAGTATGTAATTATATAAGACATAATAGTAATAATACATAATATTAATAATAATAATAATAATAATAATAATAATAATAATAATAATAATAATAATAATAATAATAATAATAATAATATAATAATAATAATAATAATAATAATAATAATAATAATAAAATAATAATAATAATAATAATAATAATAATAATAATAATAATACGACGTGATCGACGACTGCACGGATCGATCGGACTGACTGGATCGGATCGGACTAGATCGATCGATCGAAAGATTTAGATCGATCGACGAATCGATGATCGATCGAGATCGATCGATCGACGACCTTAGTAAATTCAGACCTTATCCAATCAGATCAGACGAAGAGAACAGGGCCTTAATCCCTCTAAATCCCTTACCTCCAAATCCTCTTCCTCCCTTTTTGCTATCCAAACAAGAGATTCCCCATCCCTCAAAATCCTTTCTTTTCTTTTCCTTCCATATCCCTCAATCCAAACAAGGCAATGTACACAATATATTTCCCATATACTTGTAAATATTTGATAGAATTTCCTTTTAAATTTGTCTCAAGATAACTAATATTCTCTTTTTATTTTTGAAAATAGCTAAAATTTTATTTGGCAAATTCCACCTGCGGTAACCCTGAGTTTTACCAAATTTTTCTATAGTGATCTTTTTGCAGATAAAACATTAGCAAACGTTAATTTCGAAGCTTTAAGGTTGTTGTACACTTCTTTATGCGACTTATCCTTTCAAATGCCTTTAATTTCAACCTTTCCCTCAAAAACATAATTCTTAACTCTACAATCATTGGATTTAGGGAAAAAAATATGATTTCGGTGAAAGATGGTAAAGTTATGGTCTATATTTTGGGGGAAAAGGTTGAAACTGATGGCATTTGAAATGGTGAGTCAAATAAATAGTCATACAACAGTCTAAAGCTTCAAAATTAACGTTTGCTAACGTTTAGTATGTGAACAGGTCATGGTGTATTATTGGGTTACACATGGATTTTTTAAAAATTTTAGTTATCACGTGAAAAACACAAAAATCTTAGGGTTACCACATGGAATTTTACATTTTATTGTTTTCCTATACTATTTGTAGTATTTTCATAATATACTAGGTACATACCCGCGCTAAGAACATAATCATAAGAATTTTTGGAAAAACATATGAGAAAAAAATTGGACATTAAAAATTGTTGTAGAAGAGAAAAGAAGCATTAATGGAAAAACATATGAGACAAAATCAAATATGGCTTAACGTAATTAAGCAAATCAATGGAATAAGATTAAATCTAAAAACTACCTAAAATAACTTAAGTAGAATTAGGTGGGAAAATAACTCTTAAAATTGTGACACTTGTCACATTTTTCTATTGCTTTAGTAGAATTTATGATAATTTTTCCATGATGCATTCTAACATTAACACTATGTTTGGATAGCAAATTAGGAGAGATAAAAAAGGAAAGGAAGGGGAAGGAAAAGAATGAAAATACTTCATTGTTTGTATACGAAGGAAGAGAAGGGGAAAGAAAAGAATTTCATTTTCCTTCCAAATCTTTCCTCTTATGGAGAGATTTGGTTGTTAACAAAATGAAGGGACTTAATCCCTCCAAATCCCTTCCCTCCAAATCTTCTTCCTCCCTTTTTGCTATCCAAACGCCACATTAGTTTATTGCATGGCTAATCATATCAAAATAAATTTTCCGTCGTTGATGATTTCACACATGTCTGAATGCAATGAAAAAGGTCTCATGGTTGGGTATGGAGGTTTGTTGACCAGTATTTTTAAGAAGTTTGGTGTACCTTTGGAGGGCCTTCACTTTCCTATGAGCGCCAATAATAAAATAGGCGCAAAGTGTCTTAAAAATTTACATTTACATGTAAATGAAAAAGGAATTTTGGAGGACCTCATTGAAATTGCTGATATAAGTTCTGATAAGGAGAAGGAGGAGGTTGAAAAAGAAATTGAAGAAGAGGAGAAAGAGGGAGAAAAAGAAAAAGAAGAAGAAGAGGAAGGGAAAGAAGAAGAAAAAGGAGATCAGGACACTATTCCTTCTGCCACTCCAAATGAGGCAGAAGTGAGTGAGGAAGAGGTACAAGCACCAATTGAGGGGGAAGGTTCTAAGGGGGAGGAAAAAGATGAACTGGAGGAGGAAGCATCCAGTGAAAATTTAGATGAGGAGGAGGTTGGCAAACCTTTCCATGAAAATCCTAGAAAAAGTCGAAGGCTAGCCTCCAAACGATTTGCTAACTTGAATGACATTGCTGCTTCTTCACCTTCAATTGAGCCCATACATGCTCATACCTCACCTAAACCAGCATCACCACCACTCTCACCCATCCATACATCACCACTTCATATTCCCTCACCCATTCCATCACCTAATCACACTGGTTTTGATAGGGCACCTTCACCTTTTCCACCTACACCAATTGACCCTCTCCTTACAAAGCTTGATAATCTGCAGTCCCTCTTTTGTGCTTTTCAAAGTGAAGTCCATGTCTCACTTACCTCCCTTGCCGATCAGCTTTCCTAGATGGAATCACGTCTTGGAGCCAAGCTTGATACGGTGGAAGTGCAGACGGAATATGTTGATAAGGAGCCTGCTGCCTGATCCCTTCTTCTGACTGTAAGAATTTTAATAGTTTGTTGGCCTCACTGTTTGTAGTTTTATTCTCTAAACAATCTTTCTTTGTCTTTTGCGTACCAGCTGGGGTACAACAACACTTGGATTATGCTTTCTTTATTATGATCTATTTAAGTTTCTATCGTTTATTCCCTATATCATATGGTCTATGATGTTTATTGCTTGCCTTTCTGGATTCATGTTTTGGCATTTGCTTATATAGTTTGCTGCTTACTTTCTCAATTTGTCTAACGCTTGCCTTAGTGCTGTGGATTGATAAAAACCCCTACTTTTTGATTGATGTCAAAAGGGGGAAGAAAGGCAACAAACTTACGTTGACTCTTGTGATTGGTCATGCTTTATACTTAGTCTTTTTGGTTGGTTCTCTGTTGTTTGTTATACTGAGTTTATAATCTTATACTGAGTTTATGATTATATCTTGGTTTAGTGGATTACTGTTTCAATTATATGGCTATTTGGATTAGCTGTTTTTGTTTATCCTGCTTACCATTTTTTTTGGTCCTTCAAACATCATAATATGGAAGTCCTTAAATTACTGTGTTTATTAATTTTTATGTTTAATAATTTTTCGCCAATAATTTTTTAGAGTAATGTGCTTAACTAAGAGTTTTAGTAAATTACTTGTCATGATTTGATTTACTAAATATGTTTGGACGTGTGTTAATCTCTAGCATGTTCAAGTTATATGTTTTACTCTATATTTCACTTAAGTTTGTTTATAAAGTTTGTCATCATCAAAAAGGGGGAATTTGTTGGCCCATTTGGTTTTGATGATGATTTAACTTTTATAAACAAACAAATTATTTTTGAGATTGTTTTGATAGGTCATATATCCGGTTATAAAGATCGTCGATAGCACCTTGAGAAGTTGTGGAAGAACATTACAAGTCTACGTCAAACATGGAACAGTTCTAGATTTATTAAAGTTGAAGAATGTCCAGACGGAGACAACACAGTGTTCCCACTGCAACCAGTCAGAGAAGAAGTCAACGAGAATTAAGGGAAATAAATTATTAATTTTTATTTTTCTTTTTATTGACTTGTACGGGTGAAAAACTTGATTAGCTAAGGTTATTAATTGGCAATTGAATAAATAACTACTTAAGAGAGTTAAAATTCAAGATCCTATTTTTTCTCCTTAAAAATAGGATCTCCTTAACTTTTTAGATTAAATAACCTACGGGTACTTGGAGTAACCTCCAAGTCTTATACCCATTACCCCCATATTCCGTGCCTACTACTCCCACATCTTGGGATCATGGGCTTATGGATAAAAGGGCTCTCATGAGTGTATAAATAGAACATTACAAACCGGCACAAGCGAGAGAGACAAAAATACGAAAAAATCAGTCTAAGTGCCCACAAGATTTCGAGAGATCAAAATCAAGAAAGAGGAAAATTTAATTGTTCTTCATTGCCAATTAATCCATTTAATTTTTCCTTGTGCCTTTCATAGTTTTCATCCAATTTGAGAATTCTTTTGTACGGGTTTATATTGAGTGTGTAAACTTAGACTTAGGGAAGTCTAAGGGGGAATTTAGAGAAGTTTATGTAAAGAAGAGAAAAGAAACGAGAGAAGGAGAAGGAGAATTAGGCCTAGAGAAGAGAAGGAGAAATTTTATGTAATAGGGT
>CM033457.1:6862704-6945204 GCA_019425755.1 Amaranthus cruentus | reverse complement strand
GCAAACAACAGCAATACTTGCTTCCCTCAACTAAGGAGGGGTATGGAAATCACAACAATCAACAAGAGTTTCCAATAGTCAAGCCAAAAGAATACTTCAAACCAAATGCTAAATCAAATCCACAATTTCTGGAAAATGCTTTGATTAATACCAAAGGAAAATTACCATAATCTACTAGTGTTTAGTGAATAAAGTTACAAACCGAATGCTTGAGTTCTAAGAAATAGATGCTAAACAAAGTGTTTTAATGAAGAATTACTACAAGTTTCTGGAATAGATGAGTACTTAAGCTTCCAAATACACTAATGAACTTAGAAAGAAGAGAGAATGGAGCTTGGTTCAACTTATGGGCTGAGGAGTTGTATCTTTTCTTCAGAAAATTGGAGTTTATATAGCCAAAACAAGAGGCTCCCCACTTGCATTCATCATCATTGTCAAGGAAGTCCAACAAGCCACCTCCATGATCATTAGAAGCAGGTGCACAGGAAGGGAAGGCTGAAGCACGCAAGGAAAAGGAGTGGTGGAAGCATGAGGCAAAAGTAGACGAACAAAAAATGGAACAGTCGCTGTCAGGCCTGAACCAGTCGAGCCGACTCCTCCCAATCGACCAATCATGAGCTTTTAGCTCCCAAACCGGACTCAAAGAGGTGGGCAAACCTCACTCTAGGTTGTGAACTTCCCAAATTATCCACCACACTCATGTGTTTAAGGGTAAACACTCATCACTCAAACCTATGACTCAAGTGATGTGAGTCTCTAATCAACAAGGGAACTCATGAATCAAGCTTCGAAAAACCAACAAGTTCAAGAAACCAAGCAACAACAATGAAACCAAGGAAAAATGGGATGGATGGATGCAAAAAGAATGATGTAGTGGTGAAAATGGATGGCTATGAGAATGTGGAGTGGGAAATGAATGAAATGGGGTAGAAAATACTCTAGCTAGCAAGCTAAATACCAAACAAGCCACAAACCCAAAAATGTAATACAACTTCGCACTCCTAATTAAAACTATGATTTTCTAAAGAATCAACATTTTCCTCTTCTTTTTATTTATTTTTTTAATTTTTTTTATATATATTTTTTTCTATGATAACAAAAAAAATAAAATATGTACACCAAAGCTTGGTTAGTGATTTGACCAAGCGACAATGAGGCCAAAACATATGAACAAGGCCAAAGAGAAACAAAAATGAACATAACAAAAGAAAGTCATCACCAAAGTATGTATGTAAGAGGTGATGAGAAACATGATATAATTAGACCAAATAAACCGAGGAGTGTTAAGAGTAACCAACCAAAACATATCAAAATTGACTCAACTTGCAAGCTAGAGCGCTAAAGGGGTGATGTAGAAATGAAGGATGAATGTAAGATGGGTTGATGGAAAAGGTTTTAAATGTTATGCTATTGTTCACACTTATCTATTTCTAACTTGATTCAAATTGTCCAAGTTGTCTCCAATTTGCGCAAAAATGGTGGTAGGAGTTCAATCTTTCTCACAAGGTTTAAATTTGTTTGCCCACACTCTAAGGCGGTGCCACAAACCAATGTACTACACAAACCTCAAAGGAACATCCTCAAGTGAGCCTACCAATGCAATCAACAACTTGGAAAGAAGAACCAAAGCCTACCATCAAATTATGCACACATCAAATAACCAATGGTCAAAGAAACATTTAAAAACATGTCATGCATCTCTTAGGGACAAACATGGGTCTCTCTTCAAATGGAAAAAAAATTTCCTAGAGAAATACGGGCACGTACACCAATCTAAACCAAAAACTAAGAAACATATTCAGATAAATGCAACAATGCAAAACTAAAAAGAAAAAAAAATGAAAGGATTATTAACTTATTTGAGCTTGGGGTTAAAATGGGGTGTTTTGGCTGTCTTGATGTCATGTTTGTTAAGTTAGAGGCTGTAGTTGGTAATAAACGAAGTTCGCGACTGTTTATTTGAAATTGAGTAAACTTAGAGGCTGTAGTTGGTAAATGATCGAAAATGAAAATCATACCTCAAAAGCTTCAAAATTTTGTTGGAATAGTTCCCCAAACCGGACCCTAATGTCCCTATTGCTTTGGAATTGAAAGGAAGGAACTGCAAGAACAACTTAGGTGGCGAAGTCTGGGTCATCGGAATCTTCGTCAGAATCCTTCTCCATTAACTCCTCACTATCTATCTCTTCATCTTCCTCCTCCTCACTTTTTGTGAGGATGACCTTACCCTTATCCGCTCGCCCTCGCCTACCCCTTGAGCTACTAGGGCCAGAAGTAGCTGGAGTTGGATTAACTCCAGCTTCGGTGAAAGTTTGATGCCCTACCCCCTCTGTCTGTACACTACCATACCCCCCGTAAGGTGGGTTACCAAATCGCCCGGCGTAAAAAGATGAGAATCCTCCTTGGGAAAAAGAGTTAATCATCCTTGAAGGAAACCCGTATGGTGACAATGTGCCGGGCGTGCCCTGGGTCTCAGAAGGGGTGTACCATTTAGGATGGTCGTATGGAAAGTTAGGCACCCCCTACCTGTAGTGGTAGTCATAAATTGGGTACATACCCCGCTGCTGTTCGAAATCTCGTTTAGCAGCATGGTAGTCCCGTTCAGCAGACTCGTACCACATCTAGTTAACGCCTACGTGTAGGCGGTTCATAGACTCTAAAAGGTCCGCGGTCGAGGGGTGGGGTGGTATAGGGGCGGTCTCAATTGTCGGCCTACGTGCAGGCTGAACTGGCACGCCCGTAGAGGATTCACTCGTGTCAGGACACAAATAGCTAGCAAGGTTTGCTGCTATCGAGGGTAAGGGTCGAGGAAGAGTAAATTTGCGGCTATCGTTAATCCTCCACCAAATTTTCCCATTCACTTCATCGAGCCACTTCGATCTAGCGAGGTGATCCTTAGTGATTACACTATCATGAAAAGAGTCCGGTGGGTCTAAACCTAGGTTAAAACTGGCCGCAATGTGGGACACTAGGCCCCCGATAGTGATGTCCTACTTGCGATCGATATTCACATCTCAGGTATAGTATGCGAATGCCATTTTGAGGAAATACAGGTAGTTCATCCGGGGCATGTTATCGGGCCTCATTAGGGAGCCTAGGATCTCAAGATCCTTGCTGTTTGATTTATCAGCCGCGACTCTAGAGTTAATTGTGTATGATAAAAATCTGACAAAAATTCTAATGGCGGGGTGATGAATTAAAGTCGCTTTTAAATTCTGCATATTTTCAGCTCTTTGGCCCGTTAGGGCCTCCCAATGCGAGCTAACATGATAATCTATGAGAGCTCTAGTGCTCCCATCATTCACCACCCCGAAAATTTGACCCGGCTTTCATTTGATACATTTTTTTCCTGGTTCCTAATTCTAAACAACAATCTCCCTTGTCCCCCATGTGACTTCTTATATCTCAATGAGCTAGGGAATTATAGGGTTACAGCAGGAAAAGTCTCATATTTCATTTCAAAGAAAGCATTCGACCCTAGAGAATTAAACATATATCTCATCTAATCAAATATTCCCAGCTCATACAAAGTATCTTGACATATAAATCGAGTACTTTTTACCTTTCGCATTTTTAGTTTTGCTAACTTCTCTTTTTGGTACTCGTCCCTGAAAATGATTCCGGGAAAGTCGGGGTCCTCGGGGACGCCTTGCTGTTTGATGGAGCCACTTGTGGCTGTCTTCCTTTTCTCTCCTTGCCTTCTTGATGCCACTATTAATTCTTCTAAATCTGGAGAAAGAAAGTTAAACAAACAACCACAAACAAGTATTTTCAAGCACAAATAGATAATTACAAGCACAAAATCAGAATTTTATTCCTAAAAATCAAAATCTGGAACCTAAGTTATGAAAACTAAATCTAAAATCAAAAGAAATTGAAATGGAAAAGGAAAAAAAATAAAAAAATAACCTTAGATAAGAGTAGAAGATGGAGAAGATGAAGAATGCTTGAAAGAAATGGGAGACTTGAGACCTTGAAGCTTGGTCTAGAATGGAGGTATGAAGGTAGAGGATAGAGTTAGAGGGAGAAAGGGGTTTCGTGAGTTAGGGAGGTGTGGAGTGTTTTAAGAAAAAACCGTGTGAAAAACTACAAAAAAAAGACTGCAGCACTGAACCGGTCGACTAGTTCAGAAATTTCACCATTTTTCTATTTTTTTGTTTTTTCTTTATTTTCCTTCTAAGCCAAGGGGTCGACTTGACTCCCTATGGTCGATGGGTCGACTCCGTGAGTTGCCCATTTTATTGCAATTTTTTTTTTCTTTTTCTTACTTTCCAATTTTGTGCGTGCTTGAAAATCTAGGCTCGGGTTTCCAACAATTGAAGCTAAAGATGTGGAATTCTATCCTAAAATGCATGCAAAATTAAAAATGCAATGAAAAAAAATAAAAACATTGGGTTGCCTCCCTAGAGCGCTGTTTTAATGTCACTAGCTTGACGCCCTTCGGTTTGAAACTTCACTTGCCTTTACGCCCTTCGGTTTGAAACTTCACTTGCCTTTACGCCCCACTTCCAACAATCTCACCTCACTAAAAACCACATTAACACTATCAACTCTCTCAAAGTAATGCTTCACTCGTTGCGCATTCACCAAGAATTCACCTCTTTTCGTTCTCAGCCTTATCGCACCAAAAGGAGTCACCTCCGGAACTTCAAACGATCCTGACCACCAAGACACCACCTTTCCAGGAAATAATTTCGCCCTTGAATTGAACAACAAGACCTTCTCTCCAACTTTGAAGTCGCGGTTGAGGATCCTTTGATCATGCCATTTCTTAGTTCATTACTTGTAAATCTTAGAACTTTGAAACGCATTGTAACATCCCGTAGTTTAACTCGTGTCGTTTTAAAAGAGAAAAGACTTTTTGAAGAACCAAATACAGTTCGAGTCAAACCAGGGCGTTAAACGGGTAGTTAAAACGGATACATAACGAAACAAAACTTGCGGACCGAGTTCTAGTAGTGCTATTATATTCTACCAGACATAAATAGAGACTAAGCAGCGGATAAGTTTGAAAGTGTAGTTCTACTTATTACAACTTGAGAGCGTCATCGCCTCATAAAACCAAACATTTGAAAGTAAATTTAAGTTCATAGCAACTACTGATTCTAACAATTTATTTCTCCCAGAATAATCCTCACTCCCCATACCTGCAATTAACTTACTGCTAGTCATTATCCAAGGAGGAAACGACATCATCGCAGGATCGTTAAGACCAAAAAGTACACGTCAGCAAGAAATCGTAATTCAATTAATTCGAGTACGATAAATTTAAAGATAGTAACTTCAATAATTTATTGTTTCAGTTAGTCAGCCATACTGCTGTATCTATTCCAGCCATACTGCTGGTACCACATCAAACTCCATAGGCGAGACAATACATTAGGGGGAGGTAACCCCTACGCAAGTCTCTACCATAGACACACGTCCTACTTTGGTGTCTATGGTTAAGTATGCATACCCCCGCGGTGGCTCATAGGCTCCAAAGGCCGCGAGTAATTCATTCCACCAATTGACGTCATACTATGTCTACTTTCAAGTTAGTGAGGTCATACTACCTCTGCTTATTAAAATGTTATAATAGAATAAATTATTCGGAAGCGTATCAATATTCATATTACATGCCCATACTTTACCTTTGTTACCATTATCATATGGTACGTAACATATACTACAATTCTATGCTGCGTGTACGTACCTTGATCGAGCAAACAAAGCACAAGGTCCTAATCAATTTCCGGTCACGAATCGGCTTCCTACAAGGTATAACCGTATTCGGAAATAAGAACGCATGCACATCTTCCTAAAGGCAAACCACATCACATACATACAACTACCATCACACATAGAACACATACACATATCATGAGACATACACCACAATCCTAAGTCACATTAAAGACTTAGAAAAACCCGCTAGGGAACGGCCCGTAAACTTGTCAAACACCTCCAACCGACACAAAGGGCCCTAAGGCATCAAAACCCCAAATTTTCATGATTTATAACATAGTATAGATATTTTTAAACTAATTTCAAAGCCCAAAATGCTCCAAATATACCATTTTTCATGATTTTCCAACCTGGGATTTTTATCAATTTTGTTCAAAATTCATATAAATTCCAATTTCTACATTTCCTATTAAAATCGTTTTCTAAAAAATCATAATTTCAAAGGAAAACATCCATCATTTTCAAACCAAAATTAATAAAAATTTTAAAAAAAAATCCCATGTATTAAAATTTTTAAGATCCCGCCAAGCCAAGAAACCCCCTTTATATTTCAATAAAAAAAATTCATTTTAACCATATATTTTATTACATCATAATTATTATTATTTTTTTATGATTATTTATTATCTTACACATTCTTTAACAATTTTTAAAGTCTTTTTCAAAGAAATTTCCACAACACAACATCCAAAAACCACCAATTGACAATATTTTTTAATAAAACCATATTTTATTTAAAAATTGAAGGAATTATGCTAAAATTCATACCTTACACCAAACATTAACTTTACCTATATAATTATATTTAAAAGGATAACACATGGGAATTACTTCAATTAATGGAAAACACCATAATCCAAGGTAAGAGCAAAATGGCCAGGGTTTAGCTAGGGTTTGGGGATTTGATGTTTTGGAATATTGAGAGTAAGAGAGAATTCTGGGTTTTGGAAATTGGGAATTTTATTTGGAAAATTAGAAAGTTTAAGGAAAAAATAGAACCGGAATTGTTTTAAGGAATAAAATTATTCTCCTCAATTTAAGGGTTTCAAATCCCAAAACCCCCCTATGGCGCCCTCTTGGCTCCCTCTCTTTAGTATTTTTATTTTTGTTTTATTTTTGTTAATTTAAATTAAGAGGAGAAAGTATTTTGGGCCCAAAAGGTTTTAAAGGGTTTAAGAGTTACACAAATGTCCAACCCCCTTTTGCCCACAGGTTTACTAATTAAAAAGGAAATCCTCCAAAATTATCGGACTTATCAAGCTTAAAAAACGGGTTCTTACCCCTAAAAAGGTTTTTTGACCCCAAAACCTAAATCAACCTCAAAAACATGAAAAACAAAACACCAATAAAAAACACAACACCAAAATAATCACACAAACTCAACAAAAGGAAAAAACTAGGTCAACATACCAAGCGGGAAAATCCACGCTTTTTCCCTCAAAAGCCCCCTGAACCTTACTAACCCGGAAAGTAGGGGGGGATACTTTTGCGCCCGGGTGGAAGCCTCCCCTTCCCGCTCGTTCCTTTGGCCACCGGACGGATTTAAACCTTAACCATTTCAAGCCCTTTCGGCATCATAACCTTCCCCGCTTAACAAATTCGCTTTCATAGGTGGATTTTCATCAAGTTCTAACCGGCCCCGGGTCCAAAAATTTGGGGAAGGGGTCATACGCTTTTTTAACCGGGGGATTTAAACATCCCCCGGAACCCCTCAAAACACCAACCGGGGTTAACTTTCCAATCTTTCCAAAACTTCATGGGACCAATTAAGCGGGCTTAACTTCCCACGAAAACCGGGGAAACCACCTTTCTTTGGCCAAAACGAGAAGAACCAGCCTCCTTTCATATTCATCGTGCCCACGCTTTTAAGATCGAAATAAGATTCCATCTTGGGGCCTTCTTCATTTTTCACCCCAAACCTGACTCCTCGTCCTGCCATTTAACCAAATATCCCCCCTGGCGACCCGGGGGGAAATCCCAAGATAATCGGACTACCAATCAGGGAATTCATAAATTCTTAAACGGGAAAGGGCCTTTGAACGAGCCCAAAACCCCAATTTAAGAGAATTCCACAAGATCCGGATGTTCATCCCAAGAACCAGGGCCCTTCCAGGGGACCCCCGCAAATTTTTCCTTCCCCCCAAACACCCGGCCCCCCCAAAGGGGGCAAAAAAGGGGAAAGGGGCCCCCCCGTTTTAAAGATTTTTTTGAAAGTATCGGATGGGAAAATATAGTAAAGGTATCCCATGATACCCCACTACAAAATTTAATGACCAGCAAGTTGTTTCCCTATCCCACTTACGTTTTATTTTAATTTAAAATTTCTGTTTTTCCCCCCCCCCAATCCCCCAAAGGGGCGTCATTCCCCCCTTTTGGGGCGGGCAAAACCAAGACCAAGTCCAGAAATGTCACCCCTTTTTTTAAATACCGTTTAAATTTTTTAAAAACCCCCAAAGGGGGTCTTTCCCCTTTTAACCTTTTTTTGGAAAAGCTAAACACTTAAAAAAAATTCAAATTTTCCCCTTTTATACCCCCCAAAAATCCCTTTTGGGGTCGGGGAAATTTTTCCCCCAAGTAATTCCCTTTTCTAAGGGGCCCAAACAGAGTGTTTTTTCGACCCCTTTTATCCGAAAAACCCCCCCTTTTTAAAAGGGGGCCATCTTCATAATTTTAAAACCCTTTCCTTTTTTTAAATTCCCCTTTTTACGTAACCAAAAGGGTTTGGGGCGCCCTTTTGTTAGGCAAATTCCCCAAAGAACGTAGGTTGAATGGACGAGCCCCCCAATTTTCCAATTCCCCTTTTTTGATTATCTCTAAGTTCATCCCCTAATTTTTTTAAAATTAACCCCTTCCCCTGACGCTATCAAAGTCCCAAAAGGGTTTTAAAAGCATCCCTAATTACTTTTTACCTTTCGTGAAAAAGAGACCCGGGGGGCGCATCAAATTCCCCCAACCAAAATTTTTGTTCGCAGATTAATTTTGGGGGGGAAAAAAAGAATTGAAATTTTTTGGGGACCTGAAGATCGATACCACCCCCGCATGATAATGACGCCGTTTTTTAACGCAAACCCCAAAAACCAAAAAATTTAAGTCAGGGTTGGGGGTTGACTTGGGGGGAAAAGTTCAACCTCCGGCTTTAAGCTACCCCTTTCCCCCATCTTGCATGACAAACCCCAAAAAACCATTTTGGAAGACCGCTATACACCTTAATACTCCAAATAAGGATCGTAAAAAGGTCAACGCCCGTTATTAACCTTTTTACCCAAAACCCAAAAGGTTTTTCAAACTTTCTTTTTTTCACCGGATGAAAAGGGGCGGGCAATAGGGAAAAACCTTTACAAAACGACAAAAAAATTCCCCTTAAACCCCCAAAAAATTTTCAATTTTCCCAAAATTTTTCCCCGGGGGGGCCCCCTTCGACGCCCCCCTTTCGATCAGGGAATAAATACCACCTTTTGGATTTTCTAGGATACCTTAGGGGCTCCCCCCAAAAAAACCCCAAAACTCAATTTCGAAAATTTCGCGATACCCCCTTTTTCCTTTTTAGAATCAAAACCCCAACCCTTTAAAATTTTCGATTTTTTTTCCCCCCTTTTGAGTACCCCAAAATGAAAACAATAAAAAACCACCCCCTTTATCGAGATATGCTTAAAAAACCCCCCACCATAACCCCCCAAAAAAGGCCCGGTCCCGAAAAAAAAGGGCCCCACCCCCCTAAACCCCGGGTCCATACCTGTTTTGAAATTTTTAACCATATCCCCCCCCCTTTAATGAATCGGGCCCCCCAACCCCCGGAGGGATTTTAAAAAGATTCCAGCCCCTTAAAGGACAAAAAGGTCATCAACCGGGGTAACTTTTTTTCCCCTAACATCCTTTTATTAAGCCTTTTAATCAATAAAAACCATTGTCCCACCTTTTTTTCCTTTAAAAAATAACCCGGGCCCCCCTAAAATTAAAACACGGGGTTATAAACCCTTTTTTTTCAAAAAAACCCCTCTTAATCAACCTTTAAACCCCCTCCATCTCCTTCGGCCCCCCCGAAGGGTTTTTTAAAACCGGCCCTTTTCCCCGGTATTAATTCAATCGAACCCAAATCTTTCCCCTCAAAATTTTACCAAAATTTTTTTTCCCAAAACACATCCATGAAGTCCCCCTTCCAAAACCCGAATACCCCAAGTCACCTCCTCGCTCCTTCATTTATTTTGCAAACGGGAAAACCATGGTTCCCCCCGTTTAAAACTTTAAAAATTCTAAAGACACAAAAAATTTTTTCCCCGGCCCTTTTTAAGATTCCTATGTTTAACCGCCCCCCCCAACCCCCCCCCAAAGCCGGGGCCGGGCCTTCAAATCTATTGTCCCCAAAATTACCTAGCCAATCCACCCCCCGTTTTCCCCGGGCACCCTTTTTTAGAAAACAAACACAAAAAAATTTGTTTTCCCCCACCCCGGGCCCTTTTCCCCCAAAAACCCCAAAAAAAAAAATTTTTTCCGAGGGAATGGCCCCAAAAAAAAGGGGTTTTTTTTTCCAAAACCCCCAAATCCTTAACCCCTGGGGTTTTGGGGAAAGAAAAAAACAGATGAAAATTAGTCAAAAAAAAACCAAAAAGTTTTTTATTGATGTGGGAAAGCATTGGGGAAAACACCGGGGGCCCTAAGGCCCCTTTTTGGGGTTTGGCCCCGAAAACCTAATTTTGGGAAACCAGCATTTTCCCCCCGGTTTCCACGCCGCCCCAAAAAATTTTTTGTTTTAGCATTTCCCCGGGGGAAACCCCCGGGGAAATTTTTCCTTTTTAAAAACCCAAAAATTCCCGGGGAAACCCCCCTTTTCCCTTAAAACCCCCCAAGGAAAGGGGGTTTCCCCCTTCCAAACCCCGTTCCCCCCTTTCCCCCCCAAAAAATGGGCCGGGAAAAAAACCCCAATTTTTCCCCCCTTCCCCCTTTTTGGGCCCCAAAAAAGCATCCTTCCCCTACATCCTATAAAACCCAAAACCCCAGGGGAGAGAACCACCAAAATCCCCAAACCCCCTTTCCCTATGATTTTTCCCGGGTTTCCTTTTAAAAACCCCTTTCCTTCCCGGCCCAAAAAAGGTTTCCCTTCAACCGGGGGCCGCCCCCCTTTTTCTTGCTGGGGTGGGGTTTTATGAAAGCCTTTTTCGAAACTTCCAAACGCTTTTTTTCCCCAATGATTTGGAACCGGGAAATTTACACCCCGTTTTTTAAATAGGGGTTCCTTCCTTTTTTCCACCCACCCATTTTTCCCTGCTCTTTCCCACAATATTCCCGACCGGGGGTTTTATACAACCCGCCCAACGGATTGCTACCTATCGGGCCCCCCAATTTTTTCAATCTCAAAACGATGGGGGCCCAACCCCCAAACCTAATTTTTTTCTTCCGCTTTTGGGAAATCTTCGTAAGGGGAAATTCCCCATATTCCATAAATTTTCATAATACTCATCCACCGTTAAAATTCCCCATTTCAAAAAACCAAAAATCAGATTTTTTTCCTTTTCCCACATGAGGGTAAACCCATCCCTTTTTAAGCCCTTAAAATCTTCCCCCTTTTAAAACACCACCCCCTTTAAAACCAATTGTTCTTTTTTAAGGGCCCACCAATAGCCGGCCCCTTTCCCGGGAAAAAAACCGGGTTTCATCCTTAACTCACCCGGGGATTTAACAACACCGGAGCTTTGTCCAAACCCCCCTCTAACAGTAATTTTCACCTTTTTTTCCTTTGGGGTAGGGACTTTGAGCTATCCTTTTTTTATCGAGGGGCCCTTTTCCACCCCATTTTTGTCTAGGTTTTCCCCGCCTTAACTGTTTTCAACCCCTTTGGGCCCAAATTTTGGGGGGACCCATTCAAGAAGGGTGGCCCGTCAAGGTATATCCATAAAGTTAAACGAGGTGTGTTATATAGGTCAAAGCGCCTTCAAGAAAGATGATTTATACTATTATTCCCCAACCACTATAAAAATATAAAAATAATAAAAAAAATATCATAAAAAAAGGTGTTTTAAAAGTTTTTCCGCAGGATTTCAACCTAATTTTTATTTTTTTTTTTTTTAACGATAATATAAAAGGTATTTGTTTTCGTTTACTGGTTTAATTTTATACTAAAACTCATACTAATCCCCTTTTTATAGGGAAATAAAAATGGTAGTAAACAAATTTCAAAAGATAACAAATAAGAAATAATAATAATAAGCATTTATCCAAATTAAATATAAGATGCAAATTATTCCAAACATAAAAATACTTGGGTATAAACCCCAAAACTTTGTTCGACAACACAAAAGTCCTTAATTAAAACAAAATTTGCCCAACCACAAAATCGCTCAGATTTTATTATTTTACAAAACCGACATAGGGACGTGTATGATCAAAAGAATAAAACAAGAGAGAAAGGCTACGTTTTCAAACCCATCCCCATCTTCCATAATTGATAAAGGGTCAAAACGTATCCCCGTCATCATCGCGAGAAGTTCGTAACGGAATCGGGCGTAACCGGCCCGACCCCCCTGCATATTTTAAATCACTTAGGGCAAGCGCTCCACCTGGACAAAACCCCTTTTATTTTAAAACCCCGGTGGGCTCCTTCCCAAAATGGGGGTCTCACTCCCCCTTTCCCATGGGCCCCCGGGGTTCCCCCGGGGCCAACCCCTGAAATTATACGCTATCATCATCGCCATAATATCATCTTCAAGATGAACCCCCCAGATATCCCCCTAAAAGGGCCCCAATACTACCCTCGTGGGCTCTTCCTCAATAATTTCTCTGGGTTCCTCAGGGGATTATCCCCCAAAGTTTTTCCCCTTTTCCCCTCGGGATCCTCCCCGATCCTCCCGGGGTCCTCCTGTCCTCCCTGGATCTTCCCCTTTCATCTAGTACCGAAGTGTGGTCTTTTGGCAGCCTTCCCTCCAAAAAAGACATTTCCCGCTCTACAAACTCGAATGTCTAACCACCCCCACAACCCCAACGGCCCCACCCTCCCCCAAAGTCACCATCGTGTTCTCCCATTTCCGCCCTTTCAACACCTCCGCTCACTAACTTTCATATACCTCGTTGACTTTCATGTATATCAATTCCATCCGATATTGGGGTAATCTAAAAAACTTTCTCCCTCCTTTCGCCCCCATTTTTCCAAAGCCAATTCCCCCTGAAGATTAACCAAGGCCCCAAGGGCCCTCTTGTGGTATTCATTCCCCCTTCTCACGTTTCTTTCCCTTTATCCAGGGTAAGGTAATAAACTTCCACCACAAAAAAAAGGAAAACAAACCACAATATGAATAAACAAGAAATACCGAATATCCAAGTATACACAAAGTTCTATTCCACTATCCATCCAAGCTAACATAACAAGGTAATTAAAGACGTAAAATATATCACATCATCCCCTTTTTGTCCAACCCTTTACCCCCTCGAATTTTACTTTCTTCTAATCAGGTTTTGGGTAAATAACACCAAATAGAACTCCCACCGAAAAATTGTAAATCCCAGGTTTAAACTTGACGCTTTTTAAAAAAGAGAAAAAAACTTTTGAAGAGCCAAATACAGCCCGAAAAACCTTAGGGGTTTAAAACGGGGAGTTAAAACTTTTTACATAACGAAACAAAACTTATGGACCAAGTTCTAGTAGTGCTAATATTCCCGTAAATAAAAAAAATTAAGCAACTTAAGTTTAAAAAGGGAGTTCTACTTATTCAACCTTTAGACCCATTTCATAAAACCAAACATTTGAAAGTAAATTTAAGTTCAAAAATTCCACGATTCTAAAAATTTATTTCTCCTAATAATCCCCCACCCCATACCCGCATTTACTTATCAAGTATCATTATCCAAGGAGGAAACGGACATCATCGAGGATGCGGGCCAAAAAACACGCCAAGAAATCGTAATTCAATTAATTCGGGAAAATACAAAATTTAAAGAAAAAATTCAACAATTTATTGTTTCGCTTAGTACCATACTATCGGGTCTTTTTCACCATACTGATTTTCCACCTATAAATTAATTTTAAACCCCAAAAGGGGACAAACATTGGGGAGCTAACCCCGAAATTCTCACCATGGCCAACCCCCACCGGCCCCGGTTAAGTATGCATACCCGCTGGCCCCATAGGCCCAAAGGCCGCGAGTAATTTTTCCAAAATTTCTACCAAAAGCCTTTTTTTCGAGTGAGGCAAATACCGCTTTTTTAAAATGTTATAATAGAAAAAAATTATTCTGGGCGCCAGACAATATTCATATTCATGCCCAACCTTTTTCCTTTTGTTTCCCTACCCTTGGTACGAATATTGTACTACCCCAAATTTTTCAATGTACCATTTTGATCGAAACAAACAAAGGTCCAATCCATTTCCCACTAACTGCCTCCCCAAGGTATAAACATTGAAAAAGAACCGATTCACATCTTCCTAAAGGCAAACCACATCACATACATACAACTACAATCACACATAGAACACATACACATATCATGAGACATACACCACAATCCTAAGTCACATTAAAGACTTAGAAAAACACAGCATATGAATCTGTCCTGAAACTTGTCATAACACTGTCAAACTGGAAATCCGACTTCACCGTTGCGTCCGGAAGACATCAAAACCCCCGGGTACCAATTTTCATGATTTATAACATAGTATAGATATTTTTAAACTAATTTCAAAGCCCAAAATGCTCCAAAAATACCATTTTTCATGATTTTCCAATCCTACGGGATTTTATCAATTCTTGTTCAAAATTCATATAAATTCCAATTTCTACATTTCCTATTAAATCTATATCATACAAATCATAATTTCATGAAAACATAAAAAAAAACATCATTTTCGAAATCCACAATTAATAAAATTCTTAAACAAATCATGTATTCACTTTAAGATCTCAAGCCAAGCCAAGACAACCTCTTATATTTCAATAAAAAAAAATCTACTTTAACATATATTTTATTATCATCATAATTATTATTATTTTTATGATTATTATGATTATCTTACACATTCTTTAACAACTTAGTTTAACATGCTCTTTTTCAAAGACAATTTCCACAACACAACATCCAACACCACCAATTGACAATATTTAATAATAACCATACTACTATAAAATCATGGAAGGAATTATGCTAAAATTCATACCACACCAAACATTACATACTCTATATAATTATATTTAAAATTTAATAAAAGATAACACATAGAATTACTTACAATTGAGATGGAAAACACCAAAATCCAAGTGTAGAAGAGCAAAATGGCGTGTGGCTTAGCTAGGGTTTGAGAGTTTGATGTTTCTAGGAATATTGAGAGTAAGAGAGAATTCTAAGTTTTAGGAAATTAGAACAATTGATTTTAGGCAATTAGAAAGTTTAAGGAAATGAATAGGAATTGAATTGATTAAGGAATAATGGGCAATTATTCTCTCAATTATCATGGGGGTTTCAAATCCCATGAAAACCTCCCATATGGCCGGCCCTCTTGGCTCCCTCTTAGTATTTTTAATTTTTGTTTTTTTTTTTTTGATAATTTAAATTAAGAGGAGTTTAAAGTATTTGGGCCCAAAAGGTTTTAAAGGGTTTAAGAGTTACGCAATGTATGTCCAAGCCCTATTTGAACACATGAGCTACTAATTAATATGAAATACTAGTAATTTCTATTAAATATATCGGAATTTATCATTTCAAAAATATCGGGGTGTTACACGCATCCAATCTTAACTCCTCGAGCTCCCGGAGCTGAGCAAGCCTCTTTTCTTTGATCGCCTCTGGATCCATGTTTAGCTTTATTAAGGCCCACCAGGCCTTGTGCTCAATCTCCACCGGTAGGTTGCATGATTTTCCATAAAATAGGCGGAATGGAGTGGTTCGGATCGGGGTCTTATAAGATGTTCGATAGGCCCACAATGCATCATATAGCTTTAAAGCCCAATCTTTCCTATTTGGGCCTACCAACTTTTCTAAAATTCCCTTGATCTCCCAGTTTTCCACTTCAACTTGCCCTTGTGTTTGGGTGTGGTAAGGAGCTCTAACTTTGTGGTTCACACCATACTTCCTTAGAAGATTATTGAGCTGATCCTTAGCAAAATGCGACCCCCCATCAGTTATCACGATCTTTGGCACACCAAACCTCGGAAAAATCACCTTTTTGAACATCTTCATAACAACCTTGTGATCATTGGTGGGCGAAGGGAGAGCCTCGACCCACTTCGAAACATAGTCTATTGCCAATAGTATGTACACATTTCCCATTGAAGAAACAAACGACCCTATAAAGTCTATACCCCACACATCGAAGATTTCACACTCCAAAATCTTGTTTTAAGGCATCTCATGCCTTCTTCCTATGTTTCACATCGAAGATTTCACAAGACTTGACAAAAGTATTCACGTCTTTATGGAGAGTAGGCCAAAAAAAACCTGCCTCGTGAACCATAGCAACGGTCTTCATAACCCCGGCATGTCCTCCACATGGAAGAGAATAGAAATTAGCAATCACACTAGCTATCTGATCTTCCGGAATGCATCTCCTGTAAACCCCATCTGAACATAGCCTAAAAAACAAAGGATCATCCCAATGATAATACTTTGCTTCCTCATAAAAGATCCTTCTTTCACTCGAACTCCTACCTTCGGGAACAATACCACAAGCGAGGTATTTGGCTATATCGGCAAACCATAGGGCACCCTGAATCTCAGCCGCATAGAGGGTTTTTTCTCTGAAGGAGTCATCGATCGGGCTAGAGTCTCCATGATGACACTCCAATGGGAGGCGGGATAGATGATCGGCTACAAGATTTTCTTTTCCACTCTTATCCCGTACCTCTTCGTCAAAATCTTGGAGTAACAACACCCATCGAATCAATCTTGGTTTGGCATCCCTCTTAGAGGTGAGATACTTCAATGCTGCATGATCTGTATAGACTATGGCCTTAGATCACATCAAGTATGGCCGAAACTTCTCAAACACAAAAACTACTGCGATCATTTCCTTCTTAGTTGTTGTGTAATTTCGTTGCGCGGAATCAAATGTCTTGCTAATGTAGTAAATCACATATGACTTTCCTTCCTTCCTCTGCCCTAAAACTGCTCCTACACAAAAATCACTGGAATCGCACATTAGCTCAAAAGGCAAGCTCTAATCTGGAGCCTGCACAACAGGTGCTGAAATCAAGGCCTTTTGAAACTCATCAAAAGCTTTCAAACAACGTTCATCGAAATTAAACTCCACATATTTCTGTAAAAGTTCAGTTAAAGGTTTTGTAATCTTGGAGAAATTTTCGATGAATCGCCGGTAGAATCCCGCATGTCCTAAAAAGGCTCTTACACCTCTTACATTATAAGAGGAGGTAAGTGTTTTATAACATCTACTTTAGCAGGATCTACCTCAATTCCCTTGGATGAAATTTTATGACCCAAGACAATGCTTTCTTAGACCATGAAATGACATTTTTCCCAATTCAAAACAAGGTTTACCTCTTGACACCTTTTCATAACTTTTTCAAGATTTTGCAAGCATGTGTCAAAAGATAAACCACCAATACTGAAATCATCCATGAACACTTCCATAAAATCCTCAAGCATGTCAGAGAAAATGGACATCATACACCTTTGGAACGTGGAAGGTGCATTGCACAATCCAATACACCTATAAGCAAACGTTCCAAACGGGCATGTGAATGTTGTTTTCTCTTGGTCATCCGGGTGAATTGGAATTCGGAAAAACCCGGAGTAACCATCAAGAAAACAAAAATATGAATGTTGTTTTCTTTAACATCTGATCAATAAAGGGGAGGGGAAAATGATCCTTCCTAGTGGCCTTATTCAATTTTCAGTAATGAATACATACCCTCCAGCTTATGGTGGTGCAGGAGGGTATCATCTCGCCACTTTCTCCTTGAATAATGGTCATTCCACCCTTCTTTGGCACAACATGAATAGGGTTGACCCTTCTACTATCAGAAATTGAGTAGATGATGCCTGCCCTGAGTAGCTTCAAAATCTCATTTTTCACTACTTCTTTCATGTTTGGATTCAACCTCCTTTGAGGCTCAATAGAGGTGAAAAGATCATCATTCAAGTGGATTCTATGCATTTCCAAGGAAGGACTAATTCCCTTAATATCATCTATTGAATACCTTATGACCCCTTTGTATTTTTTTAACAAAACAAGCAATTTTTCAAGCAAGGGGTCATCGAGAGCATCATTCACTATGACAGGACAATCATGCTGAACATCTAAATATGCATACTTAAGAGTTAAGAACAGGGGGAAGGGGTTTTAATGATACCTTGGGAGGAGGCATTGTACACTCTTCCTTTGCAGAATCCACTTCCATGGCTCCAAATATGCTCTCAAATATATCATCTTCTCCACAAGTTTGAGCTTCATCAAGTTCTCTCTCAAAAAACATCGCCTCTTCAGACAGGCTCTCACTTTCATCACATAAAACCTCCTCAAGGGGGTCCTTGACATTAATCTTCTTGGCAAAACAGGCCACCTCACTGTCAATCACCTTCATATGCGAGCTTGCTCCATCAATGGCATCTTGGTGGTCTTTGAAAACTGAAAGACCAATTTCTCCTTTGCTACCTCCACTGTGATGGTGTCATCTTTGTAGTTGATAAGAGCATTGAGGGTTTTTAGAGCTGCCCTTCCAAGTATAAGAGGTGTGTAGGGATCCAATTCCATTTCCATCACAACAAAATCACATGGCACCACCAAATGCCCAACCTGTATCGGAATATCTTCAAACTCACCATCAGGTACCTTAATGTTGCAATCTGCAAATTGGATTGTTTTCCAAGAGGGTTGAAGATCAAACACAAGCCTTTTAGCAATGGACAAAGGCATAAGATTGATAGAAGCACTAAGATCCGCAAGAGCCCCCTTTGGCTCGAGATGACCCAACTTTACTAGTAGATTGAATGGCTCTGGATCTCTTTCTTTCCTTGGCAGATTACCCTGAACAATCTTACTAACTTGGTGGGGTAAATTGATGATTTCCTCTTCTTATTTCCTTATGTTTGAAAGGAAAACTTTCAGAAACTTCGCATACTTGGGCATCTACTCCATTGCTTCAAGAAATGGTATCTTCATTTCCATTTGGCTCAACTTTTCAATGAATCTTTTGAAATGCACATCGAGCTGTTTTTCTACCCTCCGGTATGGAAATGGAACTGGTGGCACATAGACTCTTTCGGGTTCTCTCAATAACCCTTCTCCTTTCTCTTGTGTTTTCTTTTTCTCTCTTTTTTCATTTTTTTCATTTTCTCAATCTCATTCTTTTCTCCTTTTTCATTTTTCTCCTCACCGTCTTCTATCTCATTTCTATCACCCGTTTCATTTTTCTCCTTATCATCTATCTCATTTTTTTCACTCTCATTTTCTTTTTCACTCACTTTCTCATCTTCCTCTTGACTGATGTACTCATCTTCCCTTGGCATCTTAGGTTCCTTATACGATGTCTCGAATCTCAAATGAATAGCCTTTGCGGTGTGCGGAGGTGCTTGGTTGATCGGGTTCGGTTGTGGATTTCCTGGAAATAAGGGTTGTGGAGAAGGGTTGGCTAGCTAGGCTAATTGGTTATCCACCACCCTGAGATGAGCTTGTATTTCTGATATCTGTTAGGTAAGGGTTTGATTGCTTTGGGTTATACCTTGTAGTTGGGACATGATTTGATTTTGGAAATCCATACCCCAAGCGGGAGCTTGTTTCTTTGGGAATGGAACATGACCCCCCTTAGGCCCTTGGTTGAAATTAGCATTCGAATTTGGAAATCCATACCCCAAGCGGGAGCTTGCTTTGGGTTAGCATTCGGATGCTTGTAAGGCTCATTATTATACCCCTGGTTGTTCTACCTCCCTTGATTCAAATTTTGATGGTAACCACGCCCTCTTAGGAATTGGAGGCTTGGTTTTGATTTCCATAACTCAAGGCTGCAACATGTTCCGAGTTGGACTCTCCGCAATAAGATGTATCATGATTTGTTCCCCCACAAATATCACAGGTGAAGTTGGGAGTCTGGACAACCGATACTTTTGAAGGTTTATCAACACCCAATTGAGCTAACTTCTTATCTAGCAATGCTTCAAGTTTGCTTTCTAGAGACTCTGAGCTCTTTACTTCATACATCCCCTTGGATCTAGTTCTTCCTTGATTGTCCCATGACGAATTCTTGACTACCTCTTCAATTTGTGCCCTTACTTGATTTTGAGCGATTTTGCACAATTGCCCTCCAACGCTAGAATCTAGCAATGCCTTGGTCGGTGGGAGAAGGCCCTCATAGAATAAGGTATTGAGGGGGCTTTTCCCGTATGCATGGTGCGGACAAGCCCTCAACATTCTTTTGAAACGATTCCATGCCTCGGCTAGAGTTTTATCATCATCTTGAGTAAACCCGACAATTTTCTTTTTCCCATCTTCGGTTCTTACAGATGGGTAGAATCTCTCTAAAAAAGCTTTCTTCACCTCCCCATGTAGTCAAAGAATTGGGCTCAAGACATTTGTACCAATCTTTCGCATCTCCTGCAAGACTAGATCGAAAAAGATGCATCTTCACATAATCTGGGCTATCGGTACACACTGGCATGAGGTCACAAAGCTCGGTGAATTTTTCTAAATGCTCAAGTGGACGCTCATTTTTCATCCCCAAAAATATCTCCTCTCTAACGGTTCTTGTGTTCTGAGGATGGATTTGGTAATTGGTATTGGTGGTAGGAAGTCTAATCCCCCCTTGTGGTTCATAATTCCCGGGTGTACCAAATTGCCCCAAAAGAGCTTGATTCTCCATGTGGTGCTCCCTTCTTGTATCAATGTTAGATATATTGTCTTCTAATTCATTTCCTAACCACTTATTTACATTGGATAAACATGAATTAATTAAAATGATTTTGGAGGCACAAGATAATATGGAAAAAAGAACTGCCACTTGTCTCCAAATGGAAAAAGACCTTAAAACTTGTAACGACCATGTTTCCTACCTAAATTCTTTTAGGTTCCGATGTGCAAACTAGATTCTTTGATTTATTAGATCAAATGTGATGTTAAAGGAAACATTATAAAAGGTAAAACAAGAAAATTTCATTCTTAATGTCGATTTGTATCAATATAAATTGCTAGGCTTAAATAAAAATCCTAATGATGAATCTATTCATGATATTAGCACTAAAATTCAAAGGTTAAAATTAGACTTAGAATCTTCCAAAATCAAAAATGAGAAACTGAAAGCATAATTAAATTCAAGAGGAAAAAGAAAATTCAATGAAGTTCCAAAATGGATTTCAGAGGCTAAGACTAAAAATGCTGACGTCATAGGATACAATAAGAATAAAAACAAGAAAAAGGTCTACGTTGATCTCCCTAGTAGTAAAATCTGTTCCTTTTATGGTAAAACCGGGCACCTGAAATTCCAATGTTTAAAAAGGGAACTGCACAACAAAACGAACCAAATTTATGTCGATCGCATTTGGATTAGGAAATATATGATTCATGCTTAATCGACAAGGAACCCAAGGATGACTGGGTTCCTCACTCTAACAATTAGTTCGTTTTGCAGGTTCTAGTGAGGGGGAACAACTCATGGTATTTCGACAGTGGCTGTTCCAAGCACATACAGGTGATAATCAAAATTTCTCTCACTAGAAGCCTATGATGGAGGAATTGTGACCTTTGGAGACAATATGAAAGGCAAAATCATCGCCAAAGGAAAAATATCTAGGAAGGTCAAGTTCCCAAGCAATTGACAATGTATTTTTAATTAGTCGAGAATTTAAAACATAATTTGTTAAGTATCTCTCAATTTTGCAACAAAGGTAATTCTGTAATCTTTACTTTTGAAAAGTGCATTATTTCTAGGAATGAAACTGTTCTGGAAGGAATCCGAAAATGGAACACTTATGTTGTGGACCTCCACACTGTTCCCAAAACCAGTTTGACGTGTCTAAGTGTTATAGAAGATGACCCTCTTGTTTGGCATAAACGTTTAGGTCATGCTAGTTTTTCATTGCTTAATACTTTAGGATCCAAAGACCTAGTAAGAGGATTACTGTCTCTTAAATTTCAAAAGGATGAAGTTTGTGATCCTTGTGCCAAAAGAAAACATGTTAGGTCATCCTTTAAACCTAAAAATGTTGTGACCACCTCAAAGCCACTTGAATTGGTTCATATGGATCTTTGTGGACCTATGAGAATCCAAAGTCGCAGTGGAAAGCGATATGTGTTTGTTATAGTTGATGATTACAATAGATTTACTTGGATCATATTTTTAACCAGCAAAGATGAAGTTTTTAATGAATTTGTTGCTTTTGCAAATAAAATTCAAAAATCTAGTAACAATCAACTTGTCCACATAAGATCAGATCATGGTAAAGAATTTGAAAATTCAAGGTTTATGGATTATTGTAATGAGCATGGTATAAGTCACAATTTTTCCGCACCTAGGACACCACAACAAAATGTTGTAGTGGAACGTAAAAATAGAACATTAGAGGAAATGGCTAGAACCATGTTAATTGCTAGTGGTCTCCCTAGAAACTTTTGTGCTGAAGCTGTTAATACTGCATGTTATATTTTGAATCGTGTGTTGATTAGACCTATCACTTCTAAGACCCCCTATGAACTATTTAAATGTGTTAAACCAAATATTTCGTATTTTCGTGTGTTTGGAAGTCGATGTTTTGTTCATGTAAATGGAAAACGAAATATAGGAAAGTTTGATGAAAGAAGTGATGAGGCAGTATTTCTTAGCTTTTCATCTCATAGAGTCATAGTAAAGCTTATAGAGTTTATAACAAGAGAACTATGTGTGTTAAAGAATCTGTTCACATTATTTTTGATGAAACTAACTTTATGACAAGTGAACAAGAAACAGGTGATTTTAAGATAGGTCTTTCTAATTTGGAAGATGATGAAAACATGCATAAAGAGCAAGATTGAGAAGTAAATGAAGAACAGCAGGTTCAAATTGAAACTGTAGAACCTCATCAAGAGCAGGGACAACAAGGAAATCAGGACCAGCTGTTCCTAATCCAGCTGCTCCCAGAGTAGAACAAAATGAACAACATGAAGTTGAGCAAAATGTCAATCAACTCAGTGAGCTGGTTCGCACAACTGTTCCCACAAGAGATTTTGTGCCTAAGCCGTGCAAACATCAAAAGTCACATCCACTTGACTTGATTATAAGTGACATAAACAAAGGCACACAGACCAGATCCTAGATAAGAAACTTTTGTACACACTTTGCATTTCTCTCAACATTGGAACCCAAGAATCACGAAGAAGCATTACAAGATTCAGATTGGGTTGTTGCAATGCAAAGTGAACTAAATGAATTTGAAAGAAATAAAGTGTGGCACTTGGAACCGAAACCCAAGAACAAAAAGATAATTGGTTTAAAATGGGTTTTTAGAAACAAGTTGGACGAGCACGGAACCATAGTAAGAAACAAAGCAAGGCTAGTGGTTAAAGGATACAATCAACAAGAAGGTATTGATTATACGAAAACATTTGCTCCCGTAGCTTAGAGGCTATCAGAATTCTAATTTCATTTGCTGCATTTATGAATTTTCAGTTATACCAAATGGATGTGAAATGTGCTTTCTTGAATGGTTTTCTAGAAGAAGAAGTCTTTGTAGAACAGCCACCTAACTTCGAAAATCCATCTTCTCTAGATCGTGTCTATAAGCTTGATAAAGCTCTTTATGGGCTCAAACAAGCTCCTAGGCAATGCTATGAAAGCTTGTCTAAGCTTTTGATTGAAAATGACTTTATTAGAGGTAAAATTGATAAGAACTTATTCTTTAAGAATAGAGGTTCGGATATTTTAGTTGTGCAAATTTATGTTGATGATATTATTTTTTGAGCCACT
Source organism: Amaranthus cruentus (assembly GCA_019425755.1). Lineage (NCBI taxonomy): Eukaryota > Viridiplantae > Streptophyta > Magnoliopsida > Caryophyllales > Amaranthaceae > Amaranthus > Amaranthus cruentus. The sequence continues at coordinate 6,921,613 of CM033457.1, read as the reverse complement.
AACGAATCATTATGTAAAGAATTTGCTAACCTAATGAGTGCTGAATTTGAAATGAGTATGATGAGAGAATTAAATTTCTTCCTTGGTTTGCAAATTAAACAAACAGCTAATGGTATTTTTATCCATCAACAAATTTATATTAAAGAACTTCTAAAGAAATATGGTCTAGATAATGCTAAAATAAACCACACACCCATGGCCACTAATGTACGACTAAATGAAGATTCGAATGGTATCAATGTTGACCAAACCATGTATAGAGGTATGATAGGATCTTTGATATATCTAACTGTTAGTAGACCAGATTCTCGTTTAGTGTTGGCTTGTGTGCTAGATTTCAATCAAATCCCAAGGAATCACATCATACAGCAGTGAAGAGAATTCTAAGATACCTAAAGGGAACAGATGACTTGTCCCTATTTAATCCTAAAAGTGATGTCTATGATTTGAAAGGTTATAGTGATGCAGATTATGCAGGAGATCTTGTGAACAGGAAAAGTACTTCAGGTATGGTACAATTTCTTGACTCATGTTTAGTATCTTGGTGTTCCAAGAAACTGAACACCGTTGCTCTATCCACCGCTGAAGCAGAATATGTGGCAGCAGCAGCTTGTTGTTCCCAAATGCTTTGGATAAAACAGCAGTTAAGAGATTTTGGTATTAAATTTGAATATGTTCCTATTTATTGTGATAATACTAGTGCCATATGCATATCAAAGGATCCCGTGCATCATTCTAGAGTTAAGCATATACATATACGACATCATTTTCTTAAGGATAATGTTGAGCATAAAAATATTATTGTTAAACATGTCAGTACTAATGAGCAAGTTGCAGATATAATGACTAAACCTCTTCCAAGGGAACAATATGAAAAAATGAGGTTGGAACTTTGTATTATCAAGCTCCACTAAATTTAATGCAAGCACTCCACCTCGAAGCAACATGAAAAATGGAAGGGTTAAATCATCCACAAAAATCATGATTGAGAAATCAATTATTGCAAGGTACATGTACGCAACAATCTTAAGTACGTGCCATGAATGCTTTCATGATTGCATGCTTAAACTGATTAGACCAAAGTAGCATATGTTTATTTTATGTGATATTGTCCTCATGTTAAAAAAAAAAAAACAAGGACATATGTTTTTTCTTATTTTCAATATTTTCTTTATTTTTCTTTTTCCACAAATTCCAGCATTTTATTTTTACTTTTCTTTTTCGGATGGTCAACTTAAATTATAGTAGAAGACAGATCATCGTGGTATTTCGAAAAACCGTTATTAACCACTCAATTCAACGAATATACCACGAACTCTTCGTTACACTCCTTGTTCACACGTAATAAACTGATCCAGGAAGTTGTACAAAATCTTGAATAACCGTCCACTCACAACTTTTAAAACCCACTCTCTCACGTCACATCACTCACTCACACACTTCATCACTCCCTAAATTGAAGTACTATACTCATTACTTCAAACCCCAAATCGTCAAATCCCATTTCTTCCTCACTTCCTTCTATAATCCACCATGAATCCCTCAAAATCTTCCTCCTCAAGCAAAACCGCAAGGAAGAAGACACCAAAAGCCACACAACCCAAACTGTTGCAAGTTATCTACCCTTCAACCGATGCACCACCATCACTATCCCAAGAACCAAAGAAATCGAGTACACCAACCGCCATGCATGCCGGAACCAAAAGACCCATTTCAACCCCAAAAGGAGTTTCTTCGTCCAGATCAACAAAACGGACCAAGCAAGCTGATCCTAACATTGCTAAAGAAATGTCAGTAGGGTTTGGTCTAGAAAAATACTGGTATGAATCTACTCCATTCCCTCAATTACATGCTATTTTGCAAAATTAAGGTTGGGAAAATTTAATGTCTGACTTTTCTTGCAATCCGATTTACCCAAATTTGATGCTTGAGTTTATCAAAAACTTCACAATAGAGAATGGTGTTTGTTCGAGTATGGTCAAGGAGATTAAAATTAAATTTAATACTCTGATGTTGGGCGATTGGTTTAGTGTTCCTGCTGTAGGGTTTGATACGTATTACGTAGGGTCCAAGATTGTCTTTTCAAGAATCAATGAAAAGACTGTGTTAAAGTTTTTAGGGATAAATGACAAGAAAAGATTTAGCCATAATTCTTTGTCACCACTTCACAAGCTGTGATATAACATTGCACGACGCTTTATTTTGCCTCGCAATTCCAAGCGAAGCGAAGTATATCTTCGTGATGCCACATTGATTTACTGTTTGGCTAACCATATCAAAATAAATTTTCCTTCTTTAATGATATCACACTTGGCGGACTGCATAGAGAAACGATGTATGGTTGGGTATGGAGTTGACTCATGTCTATAAGAAGTTTGGTGTTCCTTTAGATGGTCTAGAGTTCCCCATGAGTGCTAACAACAAAATAGGTGCTAAATGCCTCAATAATTTGCACGTAAAATTAAATGAAAAGGGGATACTAAGGGACGCTACTGAGGAAGTAGAAGAGGTTAGTTCTGATGATGAAAAAGTCGAGGAAGAAAATGAAGAAGAGGGAAAAGCAAAAAAAGGAGAGGAAAGGGAGGAAAAGGAGAAAAAGGTTTAAGGAGTTGTTCCTTCTGCCAACACTGAACAGGCAGAGGTTACACAGGAACAGGGGCAAGCATTGAGTGAGGGGGAAGCCTCCGGAGAAGGGGAAGGCGAGGAACTTGAGGATAATGAATCCAATGATAGTTCAGGTGACGAGGAGGTTCGTATGTCGGTCAAGGAGAACCAGTGCTCACTCCTAAGAAGAGCAACAGGCTGGCCTCTAAGCGTCCAGTTAGTATGGATGAAGAAATCACCTCACACCCCACCAAAAAGCCTACCAATACCCCTCCTTCACCAAAACCAGCCACACCTCCACCACAACATATACCATCACCACTACCATCACCTATACCTACTACTCCACCACCATTCACCTCACAGGCTTCACCTCCACGCACTACACCTGGTTTTGATGCTAACCCCTCTACTGTTCCTTTTGCTACCCTAGACCTTGTTCTCTCCAAGTTTAATGATTTTCAGTCTTAGTTCTTTGCTTTTCAAGATGAAATTCGTGTCTCACTTGCATCCCTTACTGATCAGCTGTCCCAGATGGAATCCCGTCTTGGTGCCAAGCTTTACACTGTTGAAGTGCAGACCAAGTTTGTTGATGAGGAGACTGCTGCTTGATCCCTTCTTATGCTCCATTACTTAATTTATGTTATTTGTTGGCCATACCATTTGTTTCCCTAACTACTCAAACAATATTTTCTTTATGTTTTGTTGATGTGGTAAGCTGGGGTACAATTTGATGTAATTTTCTTTTGTTGAAACAAGTATGCTACTACTTTCATTTCTATCTACTTTTGCAATTGGTCTATGATGATTATTCGTTGCATATCTTGGTCATTTTATGGTATTTTCTTGGATGTTTGCTGCTTATTATCTCTCTTTGACTAATGCTCGTATTAGTGTTGTGGTTTGGTTACGCCAATCCTTTTTGATTGATGTCAAAAGGGGGAAGAACATCAACAAACTTACAGGAATACTTGTGATGCCATAGTTTGCATATACTCATATTCATACTTTTTAAAGAGATTATCAATGTTGTTTGGATATCAATGTTGTTTCAATATTATGTTGTTTTAAATTAAATTATACTTTGTGTTTTTATGTTTTTATTTGATATTACTATACTTAGCTTAAAGTGTTTGCTCTGATAACTCTGTTCTAAAGTTTACCTAAGTATAAATTTGATACTTAAATGTTTATGTTTATTATTTTTGGAAAAATTATTAATTTAAAGACATAGTTTATATTCCATACATGTTTGATGATATGTTTTTAAATTATAATCTTAGAGTAAATCGTTTATATTGGATGCTTGGTAAATCACTTTGTAATGAATTGATTTGCTAAGTTTACTTAGAGTTGTTCTAATCTCTAGCGTACTCTATTATATTTGTTTTACTCTATTTTAATTAAGTTTGTTTATAAAGTTTGTCATCATCAAAAAGGGGGAATTTGTTGGCCTCTTAAGTTTTGATGATGACTTCCTTATTATAAACAAACATGTTTTAGAGATTGTTTTGTAGGTCGTATATTCGATTTTATTAAAGTCGTCGATGACACCTAAAAGGCTTGTTTAAAGGATATTGTACATGTCAAAGTCAAAGTCAAAAGTCAAAATAGTCAGCTTAGAAGATCCCGTGGAAAGTCAAAAGTGATATTGATCTCTACTGTTCCAAGAATGGATAATCTAATATAAGTGTTGATGGAGATAGTGCAGTGTTCCCAACGAAACAGGTCTGGAGAAGTTGGTCAGCTAAAATAACGTAGGAAATTAGTTTTTCTATTTTTTAGTTGATTGTACGGTTAAGAATTAGGATATTGCATAAATTACTAATTGGCAATCATTTAAATAACCACCACATACAATCTAAAGGATGAGAATAAGTCTCCTTATTTCTCTCCACAAAAATAGGGAGTTAGTTAGGGTTTAATTGAATTGGTCTTCATTAACTATTATTAGCCAAGAATTGTTAAAAACTAACCGTGTAAAATTGAGTAACCTCCAAGATAATTCCCCACTTTCCCACATTTGAGAATAAGGGAAATATGGGTAGTTACACGGTTACTCTTATATATGCCCTAACCGAAAAATCCAAGAAAGAACACCCAAGTAAGAAAAATATTTATTCTTTCATTTGCCAATTAAAAAGTAATATTTTTCTTATGTAATATCTTAGTTTTTATCCATTCTAGAGAAATTTATTTGTAAGGGTTTTTGAGAGTTTGTAACTAGACTTAAGGGAAGTCTAGGGGAAACGAGAGAAAGAGAAGAGAAAAGGCCTAGTTGAGAAGAGAAGAGAAGTGTTTTATGTAATTGTATTAATTACTTAAAACATATTGAGAGAAGCTTAAAATCCCGAGTGGTCGTGGTTTTCTTTCTATTAGGCCTAGAAAGTTTCCACGTAAACATCCTTGTCTCCATTTTACTTTATAGCTTTTTGTTTAAGTATTTTTAGTTAATTTATATTCCGCAAAAACAGGGCAAAAATACATAAAAGTACAAAACAACAATTCACCCCCCCTCTTGTTACATTCATTGTCTCTAAGTGTTTCTACATCCACAACCAAGCTTCCGCTCTTACAAACCACCTACTTTACTCCAAACCTAATCCCAAACTAACCCATACCTCCCTAACCCATGAAATGATCTCAACTTACCAAACCAAGCAAATTTCCATTTACTAGTTGATGCCGCCTTCAACGCTATTTCCTTTAAGTTCTCTATGGCTTGTGTTTGCTTAAATTGGGAGGGAACTACTATTTCCACTACCTATAATAACTTGTTGGCAAGAGACTCCAATAAGGCTGAGCTGCTTGCAATTCAATTTGCCCTCACTTGGGTAAATCATTACAAGTGGAAATCATTAGCCATTTACTCAGGCTCAAAAGCAGTTGTGGACTCAGTTAGCAAGGAAGAGAAAATACTGACAAGTATGCACTTCTGGCTAAATCATGTAGGGATGCTTATGAGGGGCTTCAAGTGATGAGGCTACTGAAGTTGGACAGGAAGGTGGTGACATTAGCCCATGAATTTGCAAGATCAACTACCTTGTTTTCAAATGTAATTATGGACTTTATTTTGTTACGTAATCCTATTGGTCTCCTGTAGACCACAACTTGCTTAAACATGCTATTGTTTGTATAATTAAGAATATGTTTCGGGACATTTTGCCACCCTCATCCCAAATAATTTCCCTTAGCTGTGAAACTCTTGTACATTGGGTACCTTTTCCTTAATATTACTACTGCACTTATTCCCAGCAAAACAATTGATCACTTATAACCTTAAGGTGTTCAAATATAACCTTAAAGTGATTAATTATAACCTTAAAATGATCTTTTGATCATTTATAATCTTAAAGTGAGCAATTTATAACATTAAAGTGATCATTTACATTCTTAAAGTGATCAATTTTAACTTTTAGGTGATCAATTAATCACTTTATGGTTGATCACTTCAGTGTAGTGATCGACTATACCCTTAAAATGACAACTAACAATTTTAAAGTGATCACTTGCAATTTTAAAGTGGTAAATTATATCCTTAAAGTAATCAGTCACAAGCTTAAAATGCTCAATTATAACTTTAAAGTGATTAATTATAATCTTAAACTCATCACTTACCGTCTTAAAGTGATAAATTATTATCTTAAAGTGATCAATTATAATTTTAAAGTGATCATTTACAGTCTTAAAGTGATCAAATATAACCTGCCTAGGTACTACCACACAGTTCATGCGGTTGGGCCATGGTGATGCCGCATGGTCTGTGCGGCTGGGCCTAGGTGTGGCCGCACAAAATATGCGACTCTACTATGGTGGTGTCGCATATTTTTGTGTGGTTCTCTTCGTTTCCAACTTTTTTTCAAAAATAAAAACAAGATTGGATCAAAAACTTACTTGCAATACGAATTGATTACGATGCTTCTAAATTGAAAAAAATTTGAGGGGAGTGATTTTTAGAGAGAGAAGTGAGAAGGTGAGAGTGAATGAAGTGAGGAGTGGTGATATTGGAAACTTATAGTGAGAAAGGTGGCGATACGATGAAAAGGGTGGCAACAAATAAAAAACGGGGTTTTTAACTCAAATTTTCAAGGGCACTATTATCGTTGTCACCCTTTGTGTCGCCTTTTCTTTTGTACTCTTTTGCCCTTGACTCAAAAACTTGGAAAAAAAACAAGCTTCCTCTTTCTCTCCACCCTAACCAAACAAAAAATAAGTATAAACTATTTAAAATCAACTATTCAATCCTTAAACTATAAAAAGCGTGTAAGAGGTTGTAACTGTTCATATTTTCTAAATGAACAGTAAAATCAATGTTTCTCCTTTTACTTTCCCCTTGCTTTCTTCTTGCCTTAGTTTCATTGCTTTCCCTTGCTTTCTTCTAAGCTCAGGTCCCCTCATCACTTTTTTCCCTTCCATTTCCCTTCCAAACGTCCTCTTGATTCATCTTTATTTTGGTCATCTAAGTGTCCTAAGTTTTTTTCTTCCATTTTTGGAATAAGGGTTTTGTTATTCTTGATTGATTGGAATCTTAGGGGTTTTGATTTATTTTTACAGTTCTTGGTCTTCGATGGTAAAGTTCTTGCCTTAACATTTTTTGGTTTGTGTTTTAGAGATTTAGTGAAGTATATTGTGGGTTGTTGTCATTGATTTCGCATAGTTGAGTTTTTTAATTGATATTTTCATTTTTCTTGATTTTGCATTTTCTGGGTGTATCTTGATGGGTTTTTTGTAGGTTGAGGTGATGTTCTGTACCCAGAACTGTGGAAGGCTTGTGTAGGTCCATTCGTAGAATTTAGAAATTCCACCTGTTGGGGAAAGGGTATACTATTTTCCCCAAGGTCATATGGACAAAGTATCTTTGATTTTCTAAATTTGGGTTATTTTAATATTAGAGATTGGGCGAGTGACTGCAGTTATATGATTCAGAGAATCGCTTTCCTTTGTGGGGTTTCGGAGCACGTCCAATTAATGGTCTAGTATCTCATTGCTTCAACTTGAATGGGAGCAATAACTACTTATTTTTTTCTCTGAGCAGATTTCCCTTGTTAAACCGTAGATGTTCATCTGTTCTTATAGGTTGAACGGATTTCATGACAGCTTATACAAGTGCTTTATTTGATGTTTCACTTGTTGGGCCGACTCTTTTTGGTCGAGTTGTTACCGTTGCAGCTGATATTGTTGCTCAGGCTCTTATAGAAAGAAAACAGAAATATTGTGTTACTAATAATCGCGGTAAGCTATATTTGAAATTAGTTATTAGTTCTGTAATGTACATGAGAATTATTGTGCTTTGTGAATCATGTATTTCAACTTCCTTGATGCATTTCAACTTCCTTGATGAATGACTCAGGCTCTTTTTGTTTTGAGATGATAACATGACATATTTACCTGGATTGTTATTGTTTTGCTCATCGTTGTTTTATCAACCATTTTCACACAATAATGAATTTAATTTCTAGAAAATTTGCTCAAAATAATCCCAACTATCACCCGTTGGCCAAAAATAATCCCAACTATCAATTATTTTTTAATAATTCCAACTATTCTCATAATTTATTGAAAACATACCCACCCCCTTGTTACCGGCTGAAACAGGTAACGTTTTCACTTTTTTTCTTTTTTTATTTTACTTAACTGTTCAAAATAACCTTTCCCCTTCATCTATTAATAAAAAAAAAAAGAAAAAAGTGAAAAAGTTACCTGTTGTAGCCGGTTAAAAAGAGGTGGGTATGTTTTCAACAAATTATGAGAATAGCTGGGATTATTAGAAAATAATTGATAGTTGGGGTTATTTTTGGCCAACAGGTTATAGTTGGGATTATTTTGAGCAAATTTTCCTTAATTTTTTGATGAAATTAATGATAGAGATGCGGAGCCTAAACACATCGACTCTTGGCTTTACGTTGGGTGTGTTCCCAATATGTGGTATGTTGTCTTTTCATTCTTCATTTGTTGTCTTGTTTTTTTTTCCTCTAAAATCTTAGTTGAAATTATGTATTCATTGTTTAGGGTAATTATTTGAGTTTTTGGGAATTGCAAGCTTTAAGTAATGTTGTTTTTTGGGCATGTCAAATTAATTTATGCCTCTCTTAATTGTTTCTGGGTATAACTTGCATATAAGATGATATATTGAGGATGTGTTTTGTATAATAAGTGTAAATGAAATGAAAAGGGAATTCTTAAAGAGGGGTAATGCTATTGTTAAGCATTATTATTATAAATTGTTTGATATAGAGAGGTTTAGGGTATGAGAATGATGAGAGAAGAGATGAAGAGGATGAGTTTGCTTCTTTATTTGTTACCTCCAATGTTAGTGTGTAACTAAAAGTGATGGACAATAGCTACCAAACACCCCATGAGATAGTGTTTGTTTTGAACTTTGTAATTGCCAATGTTTTGATGATCTTATTTGGTGTTTATGTCATTAATGTTGCATAAATTATTCTATATAGTATAAATTATGATGAATAATGCTTTGTCACTTTGATATATGTGTCTAACGCGACTATGCGAGTGCTCAGTTTGATACATGATGGGAATCGATCAGTACATAGTATTAGTGATTCATGCTTGCTTTTCCTTTAGTTCAAAGTTCCTTTCTGTACCTTCTTACTATTTATTTTCTTTCTAAATTGTCAATATGTTAATTCTGAAATAGGTTGCTTGAATATTACTGTTGATATCTTGTGGAATGAAGAGAATGAGTATTTTTATGCTAGTTGGGTGAATAGTGGATGCCTTTTACTTCAAATTTGTACTCAAATGACATACACAAAGTTTAAAGATTTTAGTTTTAGGCTATGTTGCTCAGCATCATAGGCACGTGGGTTTTGTATACAGTATCGAACACAATAGAATATGAACAAAACTTATTAAGGCGTACAAGTGGATGAATCTTAAAATATAAAGAGGGGGTGCAAGTTTTAGGACTGAGGGACTAAGTGGTTTTGATAAAATCTATAATTTATGGTCAATGGGCATTGTCTATAAATACGTGTGTATATGGATGAAAATCTATATTCATGAAGTAGAGTGTTGAACATATCTAAATTAGCGAAACTTGCTTATCTTGTGTACTCCTTTTGAAAAGTATGACCAGAAATGAGATAGCTTATCTAAGTTATATGCTTATATGTGGATATTGAAGTTAATCTTTTCATTCTAACAAGGATTATTGAAACATGGCTTTACCTTTTGACAGGGGATACTGTTTTTCTATCTGGACTGGTTATTCATTTATTGGGATCACGGTGCCATCCTCCAACTGTGTTGTTGACTAATTTTGTGGCTACTCCCATTGAGTTGAGGTTACATTGCTCTTAAAGGGTTTATAATGTTTATGTTAATGATTATTATATATGCTAATGATTATTGAAAGTTAGTATGACTGTTCTATTTCAATGTCTAATTGTATCATTTTTATTGATTTGAATTAGTTGTTTCTAAGGGTTTATAATGTTTTTTACTAAATGTGATTATCCATTGCTGATTTGAGAGCATTCATCTACATTCTCTTTTCACTTTAAAAGATGACCACAATTGTTGTTTAGCAGTGTATTTCAACACTTTTTCATTGTTCATCATTTTTGTTTGTTTTTGAATATGATATTAGGGTTAAGAATCAATGACTCATTTTTTATTTCGTCAATTCAAGAAAGGTGACAGTCTACCGAGTAGATCTTGATGAAAATTCTGATTAAACCTATTACTATTTACATGATCGGTGCTGGTGGATTTATTGGTTTCCACCTTTGTGGGAAGCTTATTTTTGAAACTCCTCATAAAATTCTTGTTGTTGATATTTATAATGGTAAGATCAAGCATCTTTTTGAAACTTCTTCGCTTCACTGGGCTTATCACATTCAATGTCATCGAATTAATATTAAGCATGATTCTCGTCTTGAAGGTCTTATAAAAATGGCTGATCTGGTATTGTATTTGATTTTTCTTTCCTATTAGGTTTATTTTTCAGTTATGTTCTTCAATTATAGTTTTGTTATATTTCGTCAAATTTATGCGGTCGATGCTTGTTTTGTTAATTAATTTGATATGTTGAATTTTTAACTTGCGTGAATGCTGGTGTTGCTATCGTATTTTACCATAATCTGGTCAGTTAGTATCCAAAACCAAGGAACTGTTTAGGAGTTAATTTAACTTGGTACCAATAACTCGATAAACAACCTTATTTATGAAGTCTACTTTAGAGATAAAGGTATTTATAGTTCAAATAGCCCATCGTGTTGTGTTTTAAACTTGTATTCACAACTGCATCTAGAAAATAGATGCCTTCTCATTAGGAGACTGCAAATTTGTACAAAACAGGCTAAAGGAATTGAAGATGGGCTCTGATAACTTTTCCAACTAATAAATACAAGTGCCTTTTAAATTAAGATCATGCAGTTTTTCAACTTGGACTTTGTTTGCTTTCTTCAGATGGCTATGGTGCTAATCAAAATACCTTAATTTTTCTCAATTTTGATATTGAATGGTTGCTGATTTTAGCATTTTTAAAGTGTTCCATTGATTATGGTTTTTGTTTGCTTTGATTTTTCTCTATTGTATTGTTGTATGGTTGTTATCTTGATGATTTCTGCTTTTTTAAAAGGGTTTCATCGATTTAATTATTGTTTTTGTTGATTTTTCTTAATTTTATAATTGAATAGTTGTTGATTACTGCATTTTTTAAAGGGTTTCATTGATTATATTTATTGTTTGGTTTGTTTTTTTATCCATTTGAGCAGTGGATCGTTCCTGATAAATGCATTTAAAAAAAAGGGATTCATTGATCATAGTTATTGTTTTGCTTTGATTTCTATCAATTTTATTATTGAATGGTTGCTTATCTTTCAATTTCTATTCTTCAACTTACATAATATTGGAACTTATTTAACACATTTTATAGTTGGAACTTTGAAACCCCCCTCTACATTTTTAACTTCTTGCTTACAATTTTGGCTCTATGAGGGACCTGGGAACTTCAGTTTCAGTTAGGCTTAAATTATTGTTTCATAGGGGTTGTACATGAATTCATTTATGCATGTATTTACATCACTTCTTTTCAAACTCTTTAACATGTCCATCAGTTACGCAAGCGACTAGATCTTTGCACAAAAGTTGTATCAAACATATAAAATTCATAAACGATTCAGCAAGCCCAAATTACCTCGTAGTGATGTAAGCTGCAATTTCTGTTCAATTACACTTCTTTGCTATTGTTACATGAATGGTCAAATTTTAGTAGTGTCCTTATCGGGTTGTGATTGTGCAGACAGAACTAATATCAGAATATCAGAATGGCAATATATGAGTTTGGAATTTGACTGCGATTTTATGTAGCTGTGAATACCAAGTAATAATAAATTTTCCTTATTAATTACATTCTTTAGAGTTAAAATTTCAAAATACATCTCACTACCCACTGATGCTTGGTTAATAATGAGAGGTGTTAGTGAGACGCTTGGAGCAATACAATCAAAGTTAATCATTTGTATATTTGAGTCGAACACAATGAGACTTTGTTAACTACTTTCCTTTTTTTTTGTAAAATGTGTTTCGGTGGTCCGCTTGTAATTGATATGTAATGAAGTTGACTCCACTTTGTTGGTTAGTTGGGTTACTTTGTTGTTGAATAAATCTCATACCATGCAGATTCTAACTCCGCTTGAGTTTTGTAATACTAATGGCAACCGATTTATTGTTAATTTATGCTCTTCTACATAGAATTCTATTAGTGTGAAATTAGGAGTAGATTAAAATCTCAATTTGTCACCTTTTTTTCTTCTAACTTCTGATTAGTATCTGCTTTATTTAGTTCTCTTTTCAACTTCATTTAACCATAAATAATTCCAATTTTCAATCTTTTTTATTGCTAAAGATCTCAACTTTAATGATCATTTATTGTTAATTTTCTTAGTTAAATGATCATTACCAATTAAATTTAGTTTACAAAAAAAAAGTAAGGATAATGATCCGAAAAACAACGATGGAAATGCCAGGTGGAAGGAGGATAAATGTGAACCGTTGATCAACCTCAGTCCTTGAATAGGTGGGTCAAGTTTCCACAATACAGGAGGTTCTGAACATAGAAGAAAAGACAACTACTTCAACCTAATTTTGATGGTGGAGAACAAGAAAGAGGAAGATGATCAGCATGTTGTTTATGATGATGATGATCAATTGGTCGAGAAAGAAGAGTGCATGAAATGTTCAGTGGTCAGGTTTACAGAGGAACAACTGGAACTAAATAGACAATTGTTAGTATTTAAGTATCTTGTTTGGACAAAGTTTTCTTGTTCCTCTTTTCCTTAACACACATATTCTTCGCCTATTTTTAAGTCAAGTTTTACTTTAAAAGTCTTCAACTAAAGGCCAGATGCTCTTTTGAGAGACCGTCTTTTGTAAAGACGACTCTCAAAAGTCTAGCCCAAATCTATATTTAAAGTTGTAACAATATATATTTAGAATTGGAGTGGACTTTTGAGAGGTCTCAAGTAAGAATTGGAGTGGGCTAAGAGAGAAATTACAAATTGGTTGGACTGAGTTTGTTATGCCATATGGGCTTCTAGAATATTAGAAATAAAATTTCACAATGATATTGGGCTTTTATATTTGTGTTTGGATATTTCAGAGAAAATTTGAAACAAATAAGAGTTTTAATATAAAAAAATAAAAAAATAAGACCCAAATCAAACTATATCCAAAAATAAGCGTCAAATTCCCAAAGCATAGGTTTGGAGCTGTTCGCAGTTACTAAGTGCGAACAGGTGGGCTGACTTTTTGACCTGTTCGCAGTTAGTAACTGCGAACAGGTCAAAATGAGTCAACAGGCTGTTCCCACTTACTAAGTGGGAACAGCCTGTTGACTGATTTTGACCTGTTCGCAGTTACTAACTGCGAACAGCCCAGGCTTTTTTTTGAAATCTTCTCTTCTGTTCGCACTTAGGAACTGCGAACAGCTCCAAACCTTTGTCCAAACCTAGTAGACGCTTAGTTTTTGGAATAGTTTGTTTTGGCTCTTGATTGATGATTTTTTTTGTTTTATAATCTTATTCATTTCAAAATTTCTATTTCAGATATCTATCCGATCCAAAGGTCAAAAACCCTATTGCAGGCTTGCAGTAAATTGCGGTGACAAATAAGGAAATGTGTTTTTTGAAACGCGAATTTATTTGGGAACAAAAGCAAAAAAAAATCGTCATTTCATTCCACCGTCAGAGTTAGGGTTTTTTGAAACGCGAATTTGTTATGCCATATGGGCTTCTACAATATTAGAAATGTGTTTTTTGAAACGCGAATATATTTGTGTTCCGGCATAAAAGGCAAGCGTAATGGCTGAAGAATTAGTCGGAGAGGAAGATGTAGTGGATCTGAGCAATACTGAGTGCAATTCATACGACAAATCTTCTCTAAAATTGGTCGGCAGATTACTTACGGAGAGACCATTCAATTTTGAAACAATGGAGAAATTCATGAAACATGTTTGGAATTTAAAAGAAGACGCCATTGTAAGTCCAATTGGAGAAAAAAACCTCTTCCTTTTCGAATTCTTCAATCGGGGAGATAAGGATAAGGTTTTAGACGGAAGACCTTGGTGTTTTGGTGACCGATTACTTATTTTGCAAGAAACCTCAGCTCAATTGGAACCCTCTCAGGTTATTCTTAATCATTCTCCTTTTTGGGTCAGGTTGTATAACTTACCTTTTGGGTATCGATCAAATGAGAGCATTAAAGCAATTTCTGCAGCGATTGGGGAGGTTTTAGAGGTTGAAGATGATGATTATGCGGAAGTTGAACCATTCCGTAGAGTCAAGATAATGATTGATGTTACAAAACCTATCAAGAGATTCCAACGTATTCGTACCAAGGGAGGTGAAACTGTGAAAATTGACATAAAATATGACAAGTTGCCACACTTCTGTTGTTTGTGTGGTATGATGAGCCATACAAATGAATATTGTACTTTGGTCACTAAGGAAAACAGTGAGTTGGGATTCGGATGGAGTTTTGATTTGAAGGCACCCCCTCTCATGGAGGTACGCAAACCTAAAATGGAGGCTCAAGATTATATGCATCCATCCTATAGAGCACAGAAACTCGCGGATATAGCAGAGATTAGGGATAATATTGCTTCACAGTCCAAGTAATTTTGATTTGCATTAGTCATTTTTTTTATTATTATTTTTGCTGCAATGTCCTGTTATCTATTTGAACCTTTAATTGTTTTTGTTTATGTGTATGAAGACCTTAAGTAAGAACTTCAACCTCATAGTTACCTTTAACTAAGCACCTCCCTTTGTAACACCGTTAATGTTAGCAGGCAGCATGATTTCTATGTTTTGTAGACATTGCAATATCCTGGATAAGAGTGTCCTGCCGGATGGAAGCCAGGCCCCTAAGGTGTTGTAAGTAAGATAGTTTTGGGGTCTGAAGAAGAGTGCTCGCTCTCTTCATTGGAGCGCTCTCTCTTGGTTTGAACCGAGGACCGGAAGACTATCACAGAGGAGCACGCACTCCGCAGTATAGTTGGTCCTCGAATTCTAGCCGTTTGTCATTGATTGCTTGGTTAATACAGTTGATCGTTGGATTATAACCATATTCTTATTTATTGCTTGATTACCCCTTTATTTGACGTGTTAGGAGTTTTTTCCAATGTTACTCATTATGTTGAGTTATTCATGAGTTACATACTCATGAATAGAGAGATCATGGAAGAGCCCCATATATAGGTGCTTCTTTGTTCATCCTTTGAGACTTTCATTTTTGACATAAACACACTTTATACTTTTACATTTTGCTATCTCTTTCTAAACACATTATTCTACTCGATTTAGCTATCATGGTGATCATTCCAACCCTTCTCAAGTAAGCGCCTATAAGAGTTGGATGGTGCGTTAATCATTGGGAATATGGTGTTTGTTTGAGCACATTCGAGATAACCACCGAATACGTTTTTTAGGAAGAGATTTATGCTCGTCGCAGTAAGATTCCCCTTGTATCATTTGGTTAGCTGTTACGTTTGGTTCATGAATCTATGATTGGTATCATCTTGAATTATTTCCACACTTGTATTTATGTGTAAAGTATTCTTATATATCTCATATCAAACTTTTTGATACTAAAAATCTGTAGTCATCTTATATATTATACAACACAAGGGTAGCACAGTATACTGTGCTACTATTTAAGAAAAATAAGAGGATGTGAGCTTGTATAACATAGGAGTCTCTAAATTTACTATGATTGAGCATTTGTACTTCATTTCCCATGTTGTAGGTTTTTAGCTATCGTAGTGGTCTCAAAATAACAGCAGTTATAATGAAACTGATTTTTCTTCTACTACCTAATTTCTAGTTTGCAAAGTAGGAAGTACTTTTTCTGTCCAGATTTTTCTATGCATGTGAGTAGTTGATAAACAATTTTTAATAGACAATGGTCAGTTTTATGACTTTTTAGCTACTAATCAAGCCTAAAAGATATTAAAGCTAACCATGAGGTAATGTTGTTATAGAGAGGTGGTGTTTAGTCAACAAAAAATCAATTAGGGAAGCTTAATTGATTGCATTTTAGCTAAGGGTAGTTAGGAGATAGAGGTAGCAGAAGAAAAATCAGTTTTATTATAACTTTGTTATTTTGAGACCACTACGATAGCTAAAAACCTACAACATGGGAAATGAAGTACAAATGCTCAATCATAGTAAATTTAGAGACTCCTATGTTATACAAGCTCATATCCTCTTATTTTTCTTAAATAGCAGCACAGTATACAGTGCTACCCTTGTGTTGTATAATATATAAGATGACTACAGATTTTAGCGAAGGGTAGTTAGGAGATTGAGGTGTTCTGTTAAGGGTTGTTAAATGCAATACATCTTTTCCTGGATGATATGAGTTGTTTTGTAGCATTTAGTATTTAAATCGAATTCTATATTGTTTGTGAACTAATCACTGGAATTGGTTGAACTGCAGAGGGCCTCCTTCCAATTCAAATTTAAGTATCTTCTCTATATTTGGTATGCGTCCTTATAGCTTTCCTCCTGGTTGCCGTGATTGTTTAATCCTTTGGGAGAAAGAAAATCGTGCTGCCGTCGTTACCCCTTGTGCTATGAAAGCATTGAAAGCCTTCAACACTAGATATGTATGTACTCATGCTCATCCCACACGCTTAACTTTCTCAATCATGTCGATTAATATTGCTCACTCCTATTTATTTGCAGGGGACTGACTATGAGCTAGAAGATTGTTTGGATACCTGTTGTTCTACCGGTCGTCGTGGTTTTTTTCATTGCAACTTTACTGCCAAGCCCAATACACGTCCCTTAATTGCTGACGATTATTCTACCAAGGTGTTCTTTGCTGAGATTCAGTTTGATAATAATGGTGAACAAGTTCCAACTGCTTACTCTATACTGCATGGTAAGCTCTTTTCTGACTTTTTGTTCCCATTTTTCTACTATCACTAAGGTTGTCAGGATCGTGATTCTACTTTGGATCGGAAGCGGCCCACAGAATCGGATCGTAGGATCGGATCGTAGGATCGACTGATCCTACAAATTTTGCATATTTAAGGCTTTGTACTTATCTATGATTATTGTTATGTCTATTTTATAGTATAAAACACCTTAATATACCAAGTACATATAACTTGGAGATTGTATACTTTGAAATCAATTAAAAAGTACATTTTAATAAGAAGTACTAAATACAAATAACTCAATCATCGTATCCAAAGCTTCCATCACTTCCTATATCAGTTCCTGTGGTAGTTCCTATGGTAGTTGCCCCAACATTGACATCATCACCATCACCCAAATCACCTTCATCAAATGGTGTAGCTACTTCATCATCACTAAGCCATTGCACTTCAACATCCTCATCTTTGTGAAATAAAAACAATAAACATTAAACAAGGTAAGATTTTAAAGTTAAGTAAGTAAGCTAAAAATTAAGAGAAAAGCCATACCTTCAATGTCATTGAATTCTTCATCATTGATTTCTTCTCCTGCTTGTGCTACCGATCTAGTAAACCTTCGTGCAGCTCTATCTAGCGCATTCAACCATTGTCCATCAGATGGGAGAACAGGATCTTCAATTTCAGCGATCCATTCATCATCAGATGGTAAATCGTCTAAAACAATGGGTGATTGTATGATTGTTGCACATTTTCGTTTTTCATGTCTGCGCTTCAATTTCAAATTGTACATGACGAAAACTAGATCATTCATCCTTTGTTGGTGCAATCTATTTCTTTTCTTAGTATGAACCTATTGGGATCGTTTGAAAAAGATTAATCACAATAATAAAACCATTACATATAAATCTATATTACAATTTAAGAATAATCAATATACCATCTCAAAGGCACTCCAATTTCGCTCACAACCAGAAGAACTGCAAGTCAAACTTAGAATTCTTATGGCAAATCGCTTTAACTCAGGACATTCGTCGCCATATGAATCCCACCAATCGGCTATCGTTAACACAATATTTGACAAAGATAAGACAAAGATAAGACATAACCGTATAATATTTGACAAAGATATGGAAAAATTAAAACTTAAAAAGAAAATACCAGGTGTCTTTTTATTTCTAGTTAAGATAGCCGTAGGCAATCCAAAAAGTCCTCTTGCATTCTTAAATGCATCCATTTGAAGATCAATGTTCATCCTCTCATCGGCATCGGGGACCATTCTTTGTAAACAATTATATAAGCCTATTTTGATTTCCGCATTAGCTTGAAAATTAGGACTATATTGATATTGCGGATTCAAAAAGTATGCTGCAGCATGTAAGGGCCTATGCAACTGATCAATCCAACGCTCATCAACAATATCCAAAATAGGCTTATAGCTACAACAATAAAATATTTTCGTAAGCAACTTGAATACTAAGTAAAAACCAAAAAATACAACAATAAAATGAAAATGTGGAGTTACTTTTTCTCAACATCATTGAAATTTGCCTTGATTTGATTTTTTGCTTGTGCCATCGCTTCATATATAAACCCCATCGCTGGATTCTCATCTGAATCAACCATACGAAGCACTTTTACAAGAGGCAAGGCTGCCTTCAAACATGTCACAACACTTTGCCAAAATCCCCTAGTATCTAAAACAATTCTTTGAACCCTTCTTCCTTCAACAGATGAACCAAACTTACTGGATTTCCATTTATTAGATACAAATAAAGCCAATAAAGATCCTTTATGTTCATTCAAGCATCTCAATGTTAGATAGGATGTAGCAAACCTTGTGACAGCTGGTCTAATGAGTTCCTTGCCTTTTGTAAACTCTCTCATCCATGTAAGAAGTAAGGTTCTGGAGTAAATGTAAGTGGTTATCTTTCTTGCTTTTGCAATAGTCAAGCTATGAACCTTAATCTTCTTATCCAAATCCTCTAGCATTAAATCAATACAATGAGCAGCACATGGCGTCCAAAACAAAGTTGGTCTTTTGTCCATTAACTTTTCACCTGCTGCTTTGTAGTTAGCAGCATTATCCGTTACAACTTGCACTACATTCTCTGGACCAACCTTTTCTACAACTGCATCTAACATATCAAATACTTTATCAGCTGTCTTTGAAATGTCTGATGTATCAACAGAGGATAAGAAAACTGTTCCCTTAGGGCTATTCACAAGAAAATTGCAAATTGAACGCCTTTTTCTATCACTCCAACCATCTGACATAATTGTACAACCAGTCCTTTTCCACTCCTCTTTGAATTCCTCAAGCATGGCCATGACATTGTTCACTTCTTTGGCTAAGAATGTGACTCTCATTTCATGATAACTAGGAGGTTTAAGTCCAATTCCAAACTTTGCAACTTTTTCAAGCATAATTGGGAATTCAGGATTATTGACCGCATTGAATGGAATAGCACTAGTGTAAAAAAACCTAGCAATTTGTTGACAAACTTCTTCTCGTTCTTCCTTTTTGAATTTTTGGTTAAGTGTTGTTTGAACACCATGCTTACTTCTACTTACAAAAGCATCCATACTTCCTTTCCCCCTTTGATTACCCCCTTCTGGATAATAATAAACCTCTTCATCCTCACCAATATCATTTAATTTTTTCTTTTTTCTACTAGATTGCTCTACGTTTGCTTCCAATAATACTCTAAATTTATGTTTGACATCATCAGGGACTTGCAAACAAGGTTCAACATTATTTCTAGTACAAGCAAGATGGTGTTTGTGCCTAAATATTCCACCAGAACGCACAACACCACAATAATTACACTTTACTTTCTTGGTAAATTTATCAACCTCCGTACCATGTTCCCAACCTGGGTCTGTTTGATTACCTAATGAATTTTTTCTCTTATTTTTACCAGAGTTAGAACCAGAAGAAGACATTAGGATTTAAGATCTGGAATACAAAATAATAAACAATTAAACATGAAACATCATTCAAGATGGTACGCAGCTAACAATGAAGTTTGAACAATAAAACAAGTAAATAAAACAACAGAATGACAGATAACTAAACAAGTAAATAAAACAAGTAAATACAAATTAAAAAAATTAAACAAATAAATAAACAAAAAAAATCAGAAAAAACAAAAATATGGTACAACGTAGCCGCAGGTATGGATGAAGAATACCCAACATCTAATTAATGGAGACTAACACAAATTATACAACATGAATTAAAGAATTAGAACTTAGAATTAACTAATTAAAAAATCAATCCATTTAAAAAGGTAGAAAAATACCTGAAAATCTCCCTAAAATTTTTCTTTCACCATCAATTAAGGAGAACAACGAAGGACCAAACTAGAAGCAGATTAAGAGAAATGTTCCTTTGATTAATGGCGAAGCAGCAGTAGAATAGTGCAGACAAAGAAGATGAAGTCACGAAGAAGATGACTATCGAAACAGGAAATGGAATGGGGAAAGAAAGGGGGAAATATCTGAGTTAGGGTTTTTAGAATCTCATTTGGATTGTATTATAATACTGGACCAGGCCCAAAAAGGAAATATAAGCTTTTTTAACTCATTTTGCAGGATCGTTAGAATCGTTCCAGAACCGCGATTCTACCGATTTGTAGCGATTCTACCGATTCTGTGTGCGATTCTATGAAGACTCGATTCTATGAACGATCCTACGCGTGGGCCATGATCCGGATCGTAGAATCGCACGATTCCACGATCCGGATCGCGATTCTAATAACATTGACTATCACTATGATGCCTCATGTACTAATAACTTTGATTTCGGAGTTTTATTTTTTGTTTCAAAATTGTAACTTATTAAAAAAATGTGACATTGTAATTCTGTGAGTGCTTGTTTCAAAATTGGTATACCTTTTATTTCTTTTTAATAATGTAATCGTTTACTGATTGTGATGGATTGCAGAGGTTGGTGCTGGTTTCTTGTTAGAAACCTATTAATTTTTTGTTATATTTGAATGCAGATTTGATCAAATTTATGAATGTCCTATAGTAGCTCTTTCAGTGATGGATTTTCCTTTTGCGTTTCTTGATTAATTGTCTTGTCAGTCTTTTACCTACTACAAGTTTGGGGCTTCTACGAATTACAGCCTTGAAGTTTGTTTTTTGCGAATTACAAATACCAACTTACAAAAGTGATTATCGTTGCGGCCAAGTCACCGGTTTCTGATGACCAACCTCCAAAATGACCTGCTAATCTCCTAAATAAACGTTGACTTAGCTCTTTACCTCGGACCTTAACCCCCAGTTAAAGTTAATAACCCCATTCTGGAGGCTATTTATGGGTTTAATAGGTCATTTTGGAGGTTGGTCATCAGGTCCCGGGGACTTGGCCGCAACTATGTTCACTCTTTTAAGTTGGTGGCTGTAATTCCCCCCAAAAAAATCGGGGTTGTAATATGCAAAAGCGCCAAACTTGAAAGGTCGTAGTTGGCAAAAGGTTCTGTATAATATCCATATGTTTGGACTTTGAAAGTAGTGTCATTTTGTTTGACAAAGTTGATGTGATCTCTCTTTTTCTTTTTCCCTTTTCAAATTGGAAGCATGGCTGAAGTTGCCAAGAGTGGATGTTGTTTTTGAAATCTGCTTATATGTTATGTGAATAACAATATGAAATGAGTTGTTTGTTTTAAACACCACTTACTGTTGAGACGTTTGTGTTGAATAATGATTCACTGTGGCATATTATTTTCCTTTGGCTGAAAATGGTAGAATTTAAGGAGCCAATGAGGTACAAATTATGCTGCATATCACCAATGTTATTGCCAATGTCAACTTTCGTGTGTTTTAATAACAACCAAATAATTGTATTACTGATGTGTTCTTGTGAGATGTTCTGTCTGTGTGCTTAGCCTAATACCATTGTACATTTATACCTCATATAATACTGTTTTGTGGTCTTATTTTCAGTTAATTTTTACTGAATAAAATTTTAATATATGCATTTTGTGACGGTAGTCTCTTTTGGAATTTCAAAAAATTATAGTGAACCATCCTTTCTTAAGTAAGCTGATTATATATTGTAAATGGTAGTGGTGTAGCTTATAACATCATTGCAACTCAATTGGATTCTTGGCTTGATCTTTAATTTGCATTCCCTTTTGCTAGATTTTAACATATGACTATATATTATTAGGTATAAAGACCAAGCTTGGCTGTGAGATGTGCCCAAAGATGATTTCTCATCCCATCTGTTGATCTGATGAAGAGCTACTTTTCCGTTAGTGCGGTCCTCTTCTTTTGCAGAAAAATTACCACAATTAGTGGTGTGCTTCAGTAGGTTACTAGTGTGTGATGGCAATCATTTCTCGGTAGAAGTGTTGCCCAGGCTTGTAATAATGTGTTTCTCAAATTTGCTAGTGGATATATGATGTAATTTAAGTGACAGTATATTATTAGGATCTGTGTTTCCTACTCTGAAGCTAAGCATCTCTGTGCGAACATGGCTAACTTAATTGAATCATAAATAATTTCGATGTTATTAAAGGAAGTCAAATCCTATTGGTAAGAGGAATAGAGAAAGATCAAATCTCTCATGTGTTTCATACTTGAGTTTGTAAGGTATACTAGGATCCGTGGCTGATAGCTTCACGTGCTTGATTCTCCAATTTCGAATATCAGTTGACTTCGAACATCAGTTGACACCTTGTTGGCTTGTAACTTGTACTTATTGTCTATATATTGAGCAATGTTCATGTATGAACTTGATGATGGGTAAATGTTACAGAGCCATATAGCCTTTCTCAGGGATCCCCCTTGTGAGTTGGCCTGTGCGAGTATCAAGCTTCTTATTGTCTAGATTTGTTAAGGAAACTTCTTATTCAGTGGTTATAAGTACTTGTTTGCGGTTTTGAATAGCGAGTTAATGTTATTGAGGTGAGTTGGCCTGTAAACATTCAGATGAGGGGAATGGTTGATGGCTTGATGCCTAAGGTGTTCAATGAGACCATCAATCCAACCCAATTTTTTTTCCTCCAATACGAGTGACATTCCTTTCTCCAAATTCATTACCTGTTATTGTAAGTAACATCTTGCTTACATGCAAATTCTAGGTAGCATCTTCCTTTTTCAGAATTCCTATTATCTTCTCAAACTTTTAAAATTTGGAACTCTCTGTGTTCCTATATTCTTTGAAAATCTCAAATCTTCTTCTCAATCATCTCAAGTTCTTAATATTTGTTTCTCCTCAAGATTTCGCATCAATTTAGGTATTTTTTTCATCAATTGAAAACAATTTTGGTCGTTTATTAAATTAGATTAGGTCATTTTTTCCATCAATTGCAATCAATTTGTCTTTTTTTCATTAATTCCAAGCAAATTAGGTCGTTTTAATTGTAATCAAATTAGGTTGTTTTTACATCAATTGCAAACAATTTAGGTCGTTTTTTTTCATCATTTGCATACAAATAGTTCGTTATTTTCATCAATCGCAAATGAATGGAGGAGCTAATGAAGTAATTCGAAGTTGAAATAGAGAAAAATCAATTGCAAATTATGAATATGAAACCGAAGGTAATTGAATTCAAACAAATCAAATTCTCATGTCAATTTTTATTATATTGTGGTTTGTGTAAAATCTAATATTGTGGTTTGTATAGAATCTGAATATAATAATGTTCAAAGAGTTGAAAAATAAAATAAAGATCAAAGAGATGAAGAAAATAATCACGATCAAAGTGTAATACTGTACATCTACAATGATGCAATTGAAGATGAAGAATCTGAAATTGATTGTGCATGTATTACTAAGCATTCAAATTTATACCTTTTCAATTGAAATCTTATGATCCTCAAATTTAAGCTTATATGTTACAATTTTTATTTTATCCTGTTTAAATATAGTTTTTGCAATTGGAAGTTGAACACAAGCATTCATTAAGGGTATTGTTATAAAACGCCTTTTACTTTACTCACTATTTTAAATTAATATATAAAATGACGAAAATGCCCTTGGACTTAAAACGACTCCGTAAGTTATTAATCGATTCGAACATTACTCAAAAATTACAAATTAATAATCTAATAATCTAAAACTCTCTTAAAAAAAACTTTGAAGTTAAAGAACTTAAAATTAACAAAAACGACTCCGTAAGTTATTAATCGATTCGAATTAAAAAATAGTACTCGACAATTTGGTCGTCACCATGGTATGCGACCTAAAATGCTAGGGAATCATGACACCTACCTAAAGCTGAGTGGACCATGGTTCACCTGACCTAAAATGCGCGAGTGAACCATGGTTCACCTGACCTGAATTGCGCGAGTGAACCATGGTTCACCTGACCTAAATTGTGCGAGTGGCTTTTATTTTTTTTTTTTTTAATTTTGATATTTATTAATATTAATAATTGTTATTATTATTATTTTATTATTATTAATTTTGTTATAATTAATTAAATTATATAATTATTAATTAAAATATTTATTTAATTTATGTGTTTTAAATTATGTACTTATTTTTTTTGTATTAATTAATTATTTATTAATTTGTTATTATTATTAATTAAATTATTTATTTATTATTTTGTTATTATTAATTAAATTATATTTATTGTGTTCATTTAATTAATAGAAGGACATAAGCGTGTAGATGACTAAAACAGTTGCACAATAATAACACCAGTTAATTCAAATGTAGTTATGTTATTTTAGTTCTTAAAATACCCCTTTCTCCGCAACTCATCCACCGGTTTGTTTGGGGAGCCGGTGGATGAGCTGTGGAGAAAGGGTTATTTTAAAGAAGGTAGCATTAATGTTAGTGACATGTTACAGTTGTTATTATTGTGCAATTGTTTTAATCATCTACACACTTATGTCCTTCTATTAATTAAATGAACACAATAAATATAATGTAATTAATAATAACAAAATAATAAATAAATAATTTAATTAATAATAATAACAAATTAATAAATAATTAATTAATACAAAAAAAATAAGTACATAATTTAAAACACATAAATTAAATAAATATTTTAATTAATAATTATATAATTTAATTAATTATAACAAAATTAATAATAATAAAATAATAATAATAACAATTATTAATATTAATAAATATCAAAATTAAAAAAAAAAAAAATAAAAGCCACTCGCACAATTTAGGTCAGGTGAACCATGGTTCACTCGCGCAATTCAGGTCAGGTGAACCATGGTTCACTCGCGCATTTTAGGTCAGGTGAACCATGGTCCACTCGCGCAGTTTAGGTAGGTTGTGCCATGGTTCCCTCGCGCATTTTAGGTCAGTGCTACCATGGTGACCAGACCTAAATTGTGCGAGTACTATTTTTTTTTTTTTTTTAAATTCGAATCGATTAATAACTTACGGAGTCGTTTTTGTTAATTTTAAGTTCTTTAACTTCAAAGTTTTTTTTAAGAGATTTTTAGATTATTAGATTATTAATTTGTTATTTTTGAGTAATGTTCGAATCGATTAATAACTTACGGAGTCGTTTTAAGTCCAAGGGCATTTTCGTCATTTTATATATTAATTTAAAATAGGGGTGGCGTTAAAATGAAAAGGGTGGCGTTTTATAAAGATTGGGTATCTTTCAAAACATAGTCACGTTTTTCTATAATGTCAATTTCTGTCTTATATATTCAATTTATGGCTTACATGTCCAATAATGAATCTAATGGTTCGATTACTTCTGATCTTCAATTTTAGGCTTCATCATCATTATCATCATACCCAGTGTATCCCGCTCATTGACAATTATGGTCAGGGTCAAGGGAGGGAAGAGAGACGCAGCTCATACCCTATTGGAGAGTGCGGTCAAAGAGTCCCTTGGCTCAAGAATGGTCTTCAAAGAGAGAGGAACCTGCAACAATACGAAAACCTGCAACTTACACCCACGTTAACCATGAATAGTAATCAACTAACTAAATCTACACAACAAATAAAGTACGTATAAATAACTAAAAATACGATAATGGTAAGAGAGGTGGTAAAGAACTATAAGTAGAGGCAGAGAACAATATCAAACGGTGGTTAACAGGGACATGTCTAGTAATCTAAGACGTGGATAAGGCGCTGCCAATTGGCTCTATCCCTGGTCAGGTCCGTAGAGTGAAGTTCGTGCAGGTCACTCTTAATCTGCTCCTCCCACGTTTTCCTAGGTCTTCCTCGGCTTCTCTTGCCCTCCACTATGATGCATTCGATCCTTCTTACTGGGGCGTCATGAGTCTTTCTCTGCACATGCCCAAGCCATCTCAACCTGTTCTCCCGCATCTTAGCAGAGAGAGGTGGTGCAACCCCTAACTTCTCCTTGAACTCCTGGTTTCTTATCTTGTCCATCATAGTTTTACCACACATCCACCTCAGCATACGCATCTCTGTTACTTCCATCCTCTATTCGAAAACCTTTTTTACGGGCCAAGATTCTGTCCTGTACAAGAAAGTCAGCCTAATTACAACGCGATAAAATTTACCCTTTAGTTTCTAGGGAATTTTTTATCACAAAGCACCCCGGCTGCTACTAGCCACTTAAGTCATCCCGCCTGTATGCGATTAGACATGTCTTTATCAATCTCCCCATTGCTCTGAATCACCGATCCCAAATATTTGAACTTGGACGTAGGGGTGAAAGTTCGGTTTGCGGTTTAGTTTTTTCATAAAACCAAATCAAACCAAATTTATTTCGGTTTTTATTTTTTTCAATCCAAACCAAACTAAATTGGCCCACAAACCAAATCGAACCAAACCAAATTCATTCGGTTTAGACTTTTTCAGACCAATCCAAACCATATTTTTCGACTAAAAATAAATTTAAATTGCAAATCGAATTAGATTACTAAAATTATAAAACAAAAATGGAAATGACAAAATAAAATTAAGGTTTATTATTGTTATAAGATTGTTTATGTCATTTTTGTTAGTATTTCCAATTAAAATTTTCTATTTGCACATACTCAACAAGTAGTTTAGCTCATTGTAAAAATTGAGCTTCTATTTTAATTCGGTTCAGCATTGCAGTTTTCGGTTTTTTGTATGCTCAAACCTAATCCAAACAAAAATATTTCGGTTTTGAAAATTCCAATCCAAAACCAATACAATTTATAGAAAGCCCAAACCATATTTCTTATTCAGTCTGAATTGATTTGGTTTGCGGTTTTTATCCGAATAACTTACACTTCTTTGGATGTACATGCAACCACTTCTCCCCCTATGGTCACCTATGGCTCCCCTATCGATTCTGTCACATTGAAGTCCCATCGCAAGTATTCTATCTTCGTACGGCTTATACGCAACCCCTTACCCTCCAAGGCTTCCCTCCACTCTTCCAATTTACTGTTAGCCTCCTCCTTAGTTTCTGCGGCCAAAACAATGTCGTCAGCGAAAAGCATGCACCATGGTACGGTCTCCCAGATGTATTTAGAGATTTCCTCCATAATGACTGTAAAAATGAAATGACTTAGTGTTGATCTCTGGTGTAGGCCCCTTTAATTGGGAAAGACTCTGTCATACCCACCGGTGTTTAAATGTTAGTCGAAACTCTATCATACATGTCCTGTATTACCTCAATGTACCATTGTGAAATACCTCTATTCTTGAGGCTTTCCCATATGATGCTTCGTATACTATTATACGCTTTCTCCAGGTTAATGAACACTAGATGCAAATCCTTCTTTCGCTCCCTATATTTTTCCATCGGTCTCCTCAAAAGATGAATCGCCTCGATCGTTGATCTTCCCGGCATGAATCCAAACTGGTTTTCTCTAATCACCGTCTCTCGTCTAATTCTTTTCTCAATCTAATTTTAGGCTTATATACTATAATGCTTAAGATCTTCAATTGTCTACTTACATGTTTCAATTTTCGTTTTGCTTTTGTATTTAGAACTAGAATTGCATTAATTACTAAAATTGAACATTGCAGGTATGGAATTGGATAGCTTAACTGAAAATAATGAAATAGATATTAGAGGATCATTGTTGGGCATGAGGCCCAAACAGGTTGAAAGAAATTGAGACCTTATACCGTGATCATGCAAGAGAAACATAATTTAGTGGAAACATAGGTTTGCTTATACTTCATATTCTAACGATAAGTCTTATTTTGTTTATCTAAAGCATATATTATAGGAAAATTACCATGAATAATACAAACTTTTATTGATTTTCCTATAACAGCACCAACTTTTGATTAACCATGAATAATACTAACTTAGGGGTGTGTTTTTCTAGAATAATACCAACATTTCTTTACATTAGATATTTGACTAAAAACAAAGGTAAAATTAATAGTTTAACAAAAGTTTGTGTTATTCTAGTCTAACATCTCTCTAAATTAGTTTTATTCATGGTTAATCAAAAGTCGATATTATTCACGGTAATTTTTCCTATGTTATAATTATAAGCAATGTAATATTTTATGAATTCTCAACAAAGCTTTTGGATACAAACATGTTTATAATAAACAACATTGCTATCAAACATGATTATGAAAACTTCACAACTTTTAACATTCAACCATTCGATGCATGTTGATCAACGGAGAAAACAAATTCAAAACAGTACAACTTGTAGGGCTTGACGAATGACCGTAAGAGAAATTTTGACTCAATTGCTTAGGAATTGTTGAAATATTTAAAATTCCTAACCATATATAATTCAGTTAGTCTCCTGAGAGACCGTCTTTCTAAGAAATGTCTCTAGAGTCCAGCCCAACAAAGCTTAATGTATATTCTTTCTCTACGTTTTTTTTATGGGCCGATCCAATTTAAAATGGTCTCTTAAAAAAACCGTCTCTTACAAGAATTTGTGTATATAATTATTTCTTAGCTTTTGCAGCTCTTTGCTTCTTACCCTCTGTTAATATGAAGTGATCTTGGACTCATACTAATTTTATGCCTTTAAAAGGATATTTCTAACTTGGAGGCATGGGCTTCATAAAGATATTATGCCCCTATTTTACTTGGTTGTCTTTATTCAAATCTTGTACTATTTTAGATATCTTGCCATCAACTTTTGAGATGTGCAAATTTTCAATTAGTTTTTGGAAAATTTGCCAAGAATAATCCCAACTGTCATTCGTTGGCTAAAAATAATCCCAATTATTGACTATTTTTTAATAATCCTAACTATTCATCGAATTTGCTCAAAACAGTCCCACACCCTCAATTGAGTGATATTATAGTTGCTTCGAATTTGAACAGGGATAATGTTTCTGATTATGATGAAAGTGATGAAGAAGGGACACATGTTGCGAATGAGCACACAGATTAGAAGTAATTAAAATGGTACTGTGGGACTGTTTTGAGCAAATTCGATGAATAGTTAGGATTATTAATAAATAATCGATAGTTGGGATTATTTTTGGCCAGCGGGTGATAGTTGGGATTATTCTTGACAAACTTTCCTTAGTTTTTTTTTGGGGAGGAGGGGGATCGAGGGGTGGGGTGGGAGGGGTAGACGGCTCGGATACTAGGTCGTTGAATGTTTAACTAAGTCCGCGCTATACTCCTTTTACCCTCTATTATAAAGCTTTCGACTCTCCTCACAGGGGCGTCGAAAGTCTTTCTCTTCACATGTCCAAACCACCTTAATCTTCTTTTGCGCATTTTCCCGAAATAGGAGCAACCCCTAGTTTGTCTCTAAACTCTTGGTTCCTAATTCGATCCATCAAAGTGTGCCCGTACATCCACCACAATATACGCATCTCTGTGAATTCCACCTTTTTTTTCCAAAGTGGAGAATTTGAGAATGACTTGTCAAACCTCGTCATTCTCAAATTCTCCATTTATGATTCTATAATTGAAATTAGGAAAAATTGACATTAATAATCCAACCTTTTGCTCATCTGCTGTGAATAATCCAACCTTTTGATTATTTTCTAATAATCCAACGTTTGTCCTTAGTTCGCTGTGAATAATCCAACCTTTATTTTAGTTTGCTAGCAGCATACCCTATTATTACCTATTATTAATAATTGGGTATGTTGGGGGCAAATTTATCACAAAGGTTGGATTATTAAAAAATAATCTAAAGGTGAGATTATTCAAAGCGGATGAGTGAAAGGTTGAATTATTAATATCAATTTTTTCTTGAAATTAAGAATTTGAAATGAATACATGTTCTCAAACACAACCTTAAGGAAAAGGAGTAAACTATTTGGTAATCCTTTGATGTTATGTTTGGGAATGGGGATTTGATTTGAAAATATAGATTTGACTCAAAAATAGTGTTTGGCAAACACTAGATTTCAAATTTGGATTTGAGTCAAATCCACAATTGTTATCAAAATGGTTTAAAGATGAGGATTTGAGAATGACCTCCCAAACCTTGTCATTCTCAAATTCTACATTCATGATTTCATAATTGAAATCATTAATTTGAAATGAAATGCTAGTTCCCAAACACAACCTGAACGGATTTGATGGGACAAAAATAAGGATAATCATAGATTAAAATTTAAGGGCTTGATTCTTTAACGTAACAGACATATGGTCAGGGTTGGATAATTAGATCAAATAAAACACCACTTTGTGTTTAAATTAAAAAATTTTAAATTATACATGACCATTAGCGGATCCACAATGTAACAATGAGTAGGCTGCCCATGTTTTTGTTAAAAAAAATATATTTTTTACCATGTATTTTCTCTGTTCTATTATACTAATTACATTTGACTTAAGTTATTTTAATTATTTATATATAGAAATATATAGAAATATGCAGATCTAAAAATTATAAAAAGTTAATTTTATGATAGGTTGCCACTAGACGTTTTAACAAGATCTGACTTGCCTATATATTTCTTACATATGAGCCGTAATATAATAAGCTTGAACGATGAATAGGTCAACAATCGTAATGTATCGAGTATTTCAGACCATGGGAATTATATCACTATGTCAAACTTTGATCTTGTTGTAACTTGTAATTTGTAATTTTGTACGATGCAGTATGGATAGTATTTATCGCCCCATTTTATAGTAGCAATGGGATGAGATTATTATTACGATATTTTACTTCTATTTAGAGCTGTTCAAAAGTGACCCGATCCGAAAATTCGACCTGAAACCGAAAGTAAACCGACCCGAAAATTTGTTCTTTTTAAGGTTTATCGAACCGACAATACCTGAATCGAAGTTGTACCCGAACCGATTGACAACCGAAAATGAGAAAGCTGAACCCGAACAGTAACTGATTTTTGTAACCGACACATAACCGTTAACTGAGATTACCCGAACCAAAAATGACCGACCCGAGTCATATCCGACCCGAATCATGCTCGAAACCGAACTCGATCAGGCAAAAACCGACTAAACCCGAATAAATTTTAGATCGAATTGCTTTAAATCTGAACCAATTTTTAACATAGAAGTATGATAGACTCATATTCAATCATCTTATTATTTAATTTAATAAAGTGATAGATATTTGAATAAATTAAATTTTATAAATACATGGTTTCATATATTTAGAGTTAATAATCAATGGTCAATGTATATAACCGTATTAGATGAAAATTGATAGTACTTTATAATTCTAATTTCCGGTTAAACAAGTAAAAGTAACAAAGTAATAATGATCACTAGTTGATTTACATTTAATTTTAACTATTTTTGCTTTAAGTAAAGGAAATCTTGTCATCAATTAAAAAATGACTAACAACTTAATTTAATATTGACTCGATCGATAGTAATTAGTAGTACGTAGCCGATAGTAATTAAAACCCGAACCCGATCTGTACTTGACATAACCGAACCAATTATTAACCGATGACAACCCGACACCGATTAACACTCGACACGAACTTCAACAGACACCGAACCGATGCTAACTCGATATCTCGAATAACCGATCTTCAACCGAACCGCGACTAACCGACCCGACCCGAGTGTGACCCGTCGTAACACACAACCGAAAAATAGCCGATCTGGAATACAACCGAACCGAAAGACACTCGTCCGAAACCGACCCGATCACCCGAATGAACACCTCTACTTCTATTGGTCAATTTGGAGTAATGAAAACATTTTAGGTTGTTTAAAATAAATCTCAATCGAATTTTTATTATTTTATTTCAACATGGTGCTACCCATGATTTTAAGTTCTAGATCCGTCACCGTAACATGACCTAATAAGTAGGTTTCGAGTCGAATACTATATAGATCTTTTATAGAACTATTTGGACGAATCAATTTAGAACTAAAATTAACCTATTGACTTATTTTAGGCTTTAATAGACCTTAAGATTATAAAAATGGTAGAGTAAGAACCATAAATTCATGGCTCATTTCTAAATAATGTTATAATAAACCAACTAAGCAATCATTTTCATAAGCTCAACATGAATGGTTTGCAATAATTTATCCATTCGTTGGTATCTCTTATGCAATATTTTTCATAGTACTTATTTTATAATTCAAAAATTTTCAAATGAGATAGTATCATGGTGATAATATTTTTATCTGACTGCTTTAATATACATAACAAACTAAAAGTATTAATTATAAACTTAATATGATCAATTATAAATCAGAAAATGGCCAAGTCTAGCCTAAAATAGATCACTTATAATTTTAAATTAATTTTCAGAGTGTTAAAACGTTTAATTATAATCTTAAAATTCATTTACATTCTTAAAATAATCAATTAAATAAATGAACTGATTGTATAGCTTTGTCTGAGTTGTTGTTTTAAAATTTGATTAGAGGTGATTATCAAAAGTTGAGTACAAAAATGAAAATTTGAATGAATTAAGCAAAAAATAATAAAAAAGAATCATAAAATAAGCAACGTTTGAACTTAATTTTCAAATTCAGCACTTTTTGCCTAAAGCTGAGGTTTGAATTGTTCTTTGTTCGCTGTTTGCCCAGAGCTGATAATGAAGTTCTTTGTTCGTTGTTACTAACAACGAACAAAGACTTTGATGTTTTTCTAACAAGTCTTTGTAGTAAACAACGAAAAAGGAGACTTGGTCAAACAAGGTCAAACATTTGTATGCTATTAGTAATAGCATACAAAGATTTGACCCTGTTAGACCAAGTAAAACCTTTGTTCACTGTTAGTAACAGCGAATAATGTACTTGGCTTTTTTTATCAGCCCTATTTGTTCGCTATTACCGCTGTTAGTAGCAGCGAACAACTCAAACCTCAACTCTGGACAAATAGTGCATTTTTTGGGAATTATTTTGAAACATTGCATATTTTATGATTTTTATATTTTTCTTTTTGCTTAAACACTTCAAATTTTTCACAAAAATTTGGTTTAAAAGGGTCAATCCATTAAGATTTAAGACTAAGCCCAATAAAATTGAAAATTCGAAATAGATAAGATTATTTATCAAAAAAAAGCATGCAATAAGATCATAATTAAACTTATTCCAAATATAAGCATGAAAATCTCAAAGTTGAGGATTGGGGCTGTTCGCAGTTAGTAAGTGTGAACAGGCTCGTTGACTAATTTTAACGTGTTCGCACTTACTAAGTGCAAACAGCCTCATGTGTTAAAACCAGCAGCAACTTTCCCTTTTTTTCCCATTTCCCCTAAATTCCCAAATCCTAAAACGAAAACATACGAAATTTCTCTCCTTGAAAGCACCCCTAAACTACCTTCAATCCATCAAATCTTTCATTCTTCTTTTAATTCAACACTTCTAATTTTGTGTGGGATACTCTAGCTTGCAACAAGGTAAGTATTTTTTGGTTTTTTTGAGTTTGTAATTCGTTCTTCAGTGTATAATAAATTTTGTTTTTGTACTCAAATGTAGGTTTAATCAACACTCTTTTTCATCATCCACAACTGATCAAGGTAATGTTTCATTGTTTTAATAGCTTTATTTTATTGGTTTTTGAAGTATTGGTGATGATGAGCATGTTGAAGTTGGCGGCGCCTTATCCACGTATTAGATTTCTAGACTTGCCCTTTTCGACCACCATCTCTTACGGTTTTCGGCCTCTACCTATAGCTCTCTACCACCTCTCCTACCATTATTGTTTGTTTATTTATTAGTACGTATTCTTTTTAGTGTGTATCTTTAGTAGTCGATTACTATGCCTTGTTAACGTGGGTGTGTTTTGCAGGCTTTCATATAATTGCAGGTACCTCTCTCTTTGAAGAACATATGGAGCCGGAGGATTCTCTGACCGTACTCTCCTACATGGGTATGAGTTATCGTCTATCTTTCCTCCCCAGACCCTGACCATAGTTTATCTATGAGCGGGATACATTGGGTACGATGATGATGATGATGATGGTGATGATGAGCATGTTGAAGTTGATATTTTTTACTACATTATATAATTAGAAAATTTGATGGTGTTATTAGAAATGTTATTTATGAACTTATTAATTAATTTATTAATTTAATTTTGTGTATATTATATATAATTAGAAATTAGGATGTTGTTAGTAATTGAATATAATGTACTTGTACAATGATTAGTTAGACCTGCTGCGATCGAACCAGGTAAACATTTTACTAATCATTAACGTTACTGCAATGCTATTATGTTTATTTGATTTTTAATGTACATATATTGTAGTTTTTATGGGACCCGTACCCTGCCGAAGCCTACGCAGCTGTCCCCGATCACTCGGGGATTCAGTCAGGTGCGTGGAGGGCTTATGTGCCACTAATATACTTCGACATTGTCGACATACATCTACCGGAGCGTGTACTACGCCAATATGGTTTGTTACAAAATATTCCCCCACCTTGCGACACCGAGTCCGAGCTGCACCTTATCTCTCGGAAAAAAATAGGGTACGGCAAATTGGACAGAGATCAACGGACGCCACATCGCTCGTTAGGATCGGAGACTAGAGCTTCTAGCTAGCCCAAGGTGCGCCAATTGATTCTGTCAGCGCACCTACTACACCTGACTATATGTTGTGGTTCCTCTCCATCACACGTCGATGGATGACACCACGTGGTATCACTGAAGCGACACAGTACACTCCAGCTGCGCCTACGATGACTCAATTTTTAAGTCTTCATTTACATTTAAATGATTAAGTTGCCGGTTTCATAATGCAATATTACATTAACTAACTATTATTTGCGGGAACAAGGTGTGGCGGTCGTGATTCGTTCTACTCACGAGGAGCTGGTTCGAGAGATTGCACAAGCCGTGCTCCTAGGCACACAGTTCCAGCACTTCATATCGGAAGTTTTTGCAGAGTCATCAACGCCTAACGTCGATGTGCATGTCTCATCTCATGCCCGTGATGTTCATTTGGAGGAGATGGACTTGTCATACTTAGTTGACAATGCGGGGCCATCTCAACCAACTCAGCCATCTCAGTCATCCCAATATCATTCCCCTCCAGTACTTGAGCGACACACGAACACCTCTTACTACCGTAGGAGGCGTAGGAGACCAACTCAGTTGGATAGGATAGATGTGGGTGATGAGCATTAAGTAGTTTGACTGACTATGTATGTTTATGTTTATTTAGTTGTATGTTTTAAACATATGTATGTATACATACGTGTATTTAGTTTATCATGATCTCCAGGGTTTGACTTACGTATGCTCGGACTTTTAAAATTTATGATGATGTCTATGTTGAAAATATATGAAACAAAAACAACTCAATAATTAGAGAAAATGATGCTGAAAATTCAACACAATTTCATGAATAACGAGTAAAAATACATAGCATGTTCATGAATTACAACCATTACAACCTTGGGTTCCTTCTTAAACTTTTTCAATTTCCACTCGGTTTCTTCACTTCTACGAGTCTTATCAATTGCTTCCCTTTTCAAGTTATGTATCTCGTTTCTAAGCTCCTCATTTTTCTTATCTAACCTAATAATGATTGGCTTTTGCCATTCGCTGCCCTCCGGATCAACCCACCTAAAATACTTTAGGTGCATCCGAATCCTTCATCTTCGAATAGTGGACAAGCAACATATTGACCCCCGGGATCAAAATCGCTCCAATCACGACCGAATTCAATTTCATAACCACAATGAAAATGCTCTTCCATTGAATGAATCTTTTAGATATGTTGATGAAATAAAGATAAACACTTTAGTTAACAACATTAAGATAATTCAATAATAAAATTAAAAAAATGAATAAAAACTTCAAAATCAATAATAATGAAACTAAATTATATACAATTACCTTAGCTTATGTATTTCTCATAATTCAACCCATATTCAAATCCCTTTTTTCTTCTTTTATTTCTCGCAATTCAGTTTTATATTTTAAATAATGAATTTTTGCGAAAGATTTCCATTTAATATCATTAAATAATTTATTAATCAATTAATTATAAAATATATCACTTTGGTTTATAAGCGTCTTTTTTAGTATGGTTTTATGGCTCAAAAATGGCTAAGATAACTACATATATGATTAATGTCGAGTGCATATAATTGTTGATCCAATCAAAGACCAAAAATTCCTAGCGGTGATTTGTAAATATAACCATAAAAAGACAAAAATAATAATATTAAAATAAACAAACTCAAAAAAGATAAATAAAAACAACAAACCTCTTACACTATCACATCTTAATACATAAGGGTGATTTAATAGCTTTATAAATAACCATTATTTATTTAGACTTTCTCAATCAAAGACAACGCTAACATAAACAAGATAGAAATAAAAAAATTTAAAAAAAAAATTCAAAATTTAAAAAAAGAAAAAAATAGAGATGATGAACAAAGATGAGTATGATGCAAAGCCAACCAAATAGGAGCTTTACGTTGTAAACACTAAGACATAGCATGAATGGCACGGCAGAATTATTTTGTAATCAAAGCTACATTCACATTATACATTTTAGGTATGTCCACACTTCAACTTTGAACAACCCAACTATTATTTTCTTATATATATCTCAATCTTTCTTTGTCATGAAGGGACCATCATATGCCTTATTAGCTAGCCAAACAAAAATGGATTTCTAATGCTTTGCAAATCAATTAGTCATCATCTAGATCATTTATGGATTCACATTTTTCTGTTTTTATTTAGTCATCGTTGATAAGGTAAGCAAATATGGATTAAACGCGAAATACAATGTCAAGCAAGTATATCAGTTTGACATAACTTCACAAATTGAAATTTTCATTTTTTTTCATTTTATTACGCCAATTGACAGACAAGAAAACAACCTTCATGATTTTTTTAAAGAAAAGATCATTTTATCACTAACAAAGTTATTCCTATTAGGTTTTGTAGAATAATTAATCAAGAACTTAATCTCTTGATTAGTGATTGATCAAGAGTTAAGTGATGGTGGAAGCCAGTCTTTACTACCTTTGCCAAGCTATGCAGTAAAATCACTTGAGTAAATGATTGTTACTACAAAAAGCAACAAGGGGTTAGCAGGGCCCAGAATGTTTTTCCGGGGACCCCACTCCGAGGACCAAGTTAGTAACAGTCTGAGACAAGTTTCCTAATATAAGTGAAAATATTCTTTTAGTATCATGATTATGCTATTAATGTTCCACTGAAAATCAGCATGGGTCCTTGAAATTCAATTGTAATAACTCTTAGCAATAAATCACTTTGAATTCTTTGTACTTCTCTATGGTAGAAATTAGTTATCTCATTTATGTGCTCCTTGATGTGCATTTATAGCTCATGATTGTGAGTGCCAAATATTCCTCTGTTTCTTTACTGATCCCTAAAATTCTTTGCATGCCACTGTGCTTGTCTTGGACGTGTCAAGTTTTCAATTACTTTGATGCATTTTCCTTTATTTTCTATGGCGCTCTTAACTTCTCCATTTAGCACGTGTCCGGTGTCCCACTATCTCATGATAACCCTTTGTAACGGACAAGTGTCCTCTAACTTCATGTGAGCTTCCCATGCACGAATATTACTATATACGTTCAATGCCATGTTGACCTTCCCAGATGAATGTTGCCAGATGACTACTGAATCCTAACAATTCCTCCCAGATTACTATAACCTTTCCAGACGGTCTTTTATCATAATTACCTCTGATTAATATTTTGCACACACAAAAGCCAATTTAGTTTCAGTAAAAACATATTTATTTTATTTAGTTAAATTCAATACGTACATACTGAAAAGAAATAGGTCCTAAATGGTACTCTTTTTTCCAACTAAAATTGCAATATTTTTCAATTTGTAATGTTCCATTGATGTTTCTACAATTCTTCACCATTTTCATTGATTCTCATTCACACATATTCTAACACTTTAAAATTCAAACTCTGTGTCTTGATATTCTAACAATCAAAATACTTGTTATATTTATGTGCTACCGTAGAGAAAATTTGAAATGAATAAGCAAAAAATTTTTTAAAAAATCAAAATCTGATAAAGTTTCAAAACTATTTCCTAAGATAAGCTCTTTTTCTCCGGAGCTGTGGTTTGATTACAGTCGCTATTATTAACAGCGATCACATAGTGAAGGTCAATAAAAGTCAACTTATATGTCGATGTTATCAACAGCAAAGATATACGTGCTAAATTAAACAGCATCTTCCCTCTTTATTTTCCCCCAAATTCATTAAGCCTAAAACAGAGGTCGACATTTACTCCCTAATTTTCCTCCATTTAAAAACATCTAAACCTTCAATCAATCCCTTCCTCTTCCAATCTAACACTAGTAAAGGGGTCTTGCATACACTTGGAGTTGTCTAAGGTATATAATTCTTTGTTTTTTTGTATTTTTGTCCAAAAATTAGGGTTTATGCAATTTTGATTATTGTGTTCAAATGCAGGTTGCTAATTGTTCATTTACTTCTCCATTAGGCTATATATTAACTTGATTGAGGTATGTGTAATTGGGTTTGTATATGTTTATTTATTTTTATTTTTTTTTGTGAGTTTTGATCTTCCTTATGAATTAAATTATTTAACAATTTTTCTCGACTCTTATTGTAACACCCCGGTCCAACGGACCACTGGTGACTACTCATAGAGACTGTACACTAGCCCGACAAACCAACATAAGTCTTTCCAGCGCACTTTGACCTCATTCGTGCGCACCTAGAAAACTTCCCAAGAGGTCACACATCCTAAGATTGCTCCCCACCAAGCACGTTTAACTGTGGAGTTCTTAGCAAATGGGCTCCCTAGAAAAGAAGATGCATCGTGTTGATATGAGTAGTCTATCAATCCCTTTTCAAGCTAAATCTAGGGTATCACACTCACCCCACTTGGGAATACAACTTCCTCGTTTGACCGTCATTTCAGGATCTTTTCCCCCGCTAGGTGCACTGAACACACAATTAGCCACGGTTGCAGGGTTGCTCTGATACCATTTGTAACACCCCGGCACAACGGACCACCGGTAACTACTCATGGAGACTGTACACTAGCCCCACAGACCAACACAAGTCTTTCCAGCGCACTTTGACCTCACTGGTGTGCACCAAGGAAAACTTCCTAGGCGGTCACCCATCCTAAGATTGCTCCCCACCAAGCATGCTTAACTGTGGAGTTCTTAGCAAATCGGTTCCATAGAAAAGAAGATGCACCTTGTTGATATAAGTAATCTATCAATCCCTTGTCAAACTAAATTTAGGGTATCACACTTAGTTTTAACCCTTTTGAATTAACTTCATTTTGTAAGAACTTTCCTAAATTTTTATAATGTGTTATTATCAATTAACTTACCTAAATGGACATGGTGATGATGTTGTTGATACTTTTATGCATTGGGTTTGTGTATATATTTGTGCATTGGGTTTGTATATATTTGTGCATTGGGTTTAAGTTTGTGGATACTTTTATGTACTTATGTATCAAGTATGATGTTGTACTTTTTGATAAAGCTGTAAGGTTGTGCACATTATTTTTGTGAACGGAATTGATTTAGCGATGATGTTAATTTCGTATGTATTCATGTAAAAATGGCATCATTTCGTGTAACTATTGCATGTTTTTGGAATGGTTCAATTCGAACCAGTGGTAGCAATGTTATGAATGTTACGTTACTTCCAATCAAATTATACGTATACCAATCAAGTGATTGCCTAAGGGTACCTATTCCCTCTCTGGAATTATACGTAGAAGAGGTATCTTTAGGCAATCAAGATGCATCAAGGTAATACTATATTATACACTTTACATCAACATTATAAACATTATACTCCATATACTTTGTATAATAAACATATACTGTAATATTATAAACATAAACATCATTATTATAAACAATATTACTATGTCTTTATAAACATATACTTTAATATGATAAACATAAAATAATACTTATTGCAACAATAGTAGAGATGGATCCAGCAGCTCCAGGACCTCACGATCCTAGTGTCCTGCATATGCAGGACACTCATCGGAGTAGTGCGCTATGGGATGCCCAGGTTAGTTCATTTGATGAATCTTTTATTCCAAAATGGTCAATATCTCATTATGTTGTGTTTTCTACTAGAGGTTTCCGACACAAACACTATATATTGCAGATATCCGACTCTATACCATGGGAGATAGATGCATGGATTATTCCTTACATACAGCGAGCGTGGTTATACGACTTTCACCTCGTCGCGTACGGAAGGGTGGATCATGCTGGGTTACCGCTTTGGTGGAGCAATGGCGTCAAGAGACACACACTTTCCTCCTTCCTTTAGGTGGGGCTACTATCACTCTTCTTGATGTAGTTGTATTCACACAGCTTCCTATCGAGGGACATGTCGTGTGTACTGTTGGATGCCAGCTACATAACTGCCGAGATTTGGTCGAGAAGGTACTTGGAGTGCGACCTCCAGCAAACATAGCCAAAGGGAGTGGACTATGGAGTGTGCGCTACATGGTTAGTGCAGAACTTCTCGCACCTCCTTGAAGGTGCTGATGAAGTCACGATAGAAAGATACGCTAAGGCGTATATATTTTACTTGATTGGTGCGGTCTTGTTTGTCGACAAGATTGGTAGTCAAGTACAAATTTTGTACTTGACGTTGCTTGATGCGCCTTGGGAGCGCATTGCCGAATACAACTGGGGTTCCGCAGCCCTAGGCTATCTATACAGACGACTATGCGGTGCTTCACGGAGGAACGTGAAGGAGATTGTTAGACCACTTGTTACACTCCAGGTAATTTAAACTTACAAATTATGATTGTTTTGTTTCGCAAAGAGTTTGGATTCCTACATTTACTTATTAATGTATAGTTGTCATAGCTTTGGGCTTAGGAACACGTTCTCATTGGGCAACCAATGAGAACTGTTGGACGTGGTGCTATTGCACCTCCAATGAATCCCCTTCCAGAGGTTCCATATGGATCTCAATGGACATTTGCGCGACGCACAAGGACTCACATCGGATCCGGTGTGGGTTTCTTTGGTGATCATTTGGATCAATTACGAGCTGAGCAAGTAAATGCTTCACTATTTAACTGCATTACTATTATGTAGCGTAATTTATTAATCGCTTATTAACTTGTAGTTTTGTTGGGACCCATACCCCGTTGAGGCATGTGTTGTGTTGCCTCAGCACTCAGGCATAATTTTGGGTGCGTGGAGAGCCTCTGTACCATTGATTTATTTGACATAGTTGAAGCACATCTTCCCGAGCGTGCACTTCGCCAGTATGGGATGGTACACATCATCCCCCCGCCATGTGGCACGGAGGTTGAGCTTCATCTCACCTCACATAAGGGTAGGGAGCCCAAGAACTGGCTTGAGATCAACGGGCGACACATCGTTCGCTAGGATCAAAGATTGGAGCTACTTGCGCAAGGTGCGCCAATTGATGTTGCAGGCGCACCTACTTCTCCGGATTACATAGTGTGGTTCCTCTCTATCACTCGCCGATGGATGACACCACGAGGTATCCTTACAGCTGCTCAATACGCCCCCGCCACACCAACAATGACACAGTTTGTAAGTACTCTTCTACTTTAGGCAAATTATTAAACATACAACTTACAAAATATAATTTATTTAACGTTCAAATGATTTGCAGGCACAAGGCGTCGCATCTGTGATTAGGTCTAGTTAGGAAGAGCCTGTACAAGAGATTGTCTAAGGAATTCTCCTGGGGACCTAGTTCCAGCACTTTATTCTAGAAGTAGTTGCGCCGAAGACCTCTAGGGACGTGTACATAGAGGGGATCTCCAGCTCACGACGATGTACATTTGGAGGAGGTCGACCTAACGTACACCTAGGATGTTGTGGGGTCCTCAGAGGGTGCGGGATCATCTTAGGGTGCGGGGTCATCCTAGTATCATTCACCTCCCCTTCTCGAGCGCCATATGACCACCTCTTACTATCGTAAGAGGCGGTCTAGACCATGACAGCTAGAGAGGGTGCAGGAGGAGGATGAGCATTAATGTATTGTTTGTAGTATATTGAACATTTGAGTATATTAAACATTTGTAATATTTTGACATTTATATATAATTTGTATATATATGTAAATGTATATATGTTTAGCATATAATTATCACGACTAGAATGTTATTGCTCGGATATTTCGACGATGAATCATTCGGCCTTGAATCATGCGATGAATCAGGATTTTATATATAGTTACATAATAATAATAATAATAATAATAATAATAATAATAATAATAATAATAATAATAATAATAATAATAATAATTTATATCAAGGTGATACTAGTAGGTCAAATAAAGGAAGACCATGTCAAAACAGGTCAAGCAATGTTCTCTATTAGAAACAGCAAACAGAGGTTTGACCTGGTCTTCCTTTGTTCGCTGTTAATAACGTGTATAGTCTTGACTTTTTTTTGACTTTTCTTTAGTTTCGCTGTTATTAACAGCGAGTATTACCAAACCACTGGCATAGAAGAAAAGTGCTTATTTTGG
This sequence comes from Amaranthus cruentus, assembly GCA_019425755.1. NCBI lineage: Eukaryota > Viridiplantae > Streptophyta > Magnoliopsida > Caryophyllales > Amaranthaceae > Amaranthus > Amaranthus cruentus. The sequence goes on along the minus strand of CM033457.1, from coordinate 6,878,815 downwards.
AAAAAAGTTTCAAAACTTTATCATTTTTTAAATTGTTTTTTAATTTTTTGCTTATTCATTTCAAATTTTCAAAAAATGTAACAAACTTTAAATTCTTTTCAATAAGAACAATCTAAAAATTTGAGGAGATTACACTCGCAAATTTTTTTTTTTACAAGTTATAGTCAATATCAATATAAATAAGAAGGCATAAACATGATAGGCAAGTTGTCGGCTTTAATGGCTTTGAGCCTACATGACCTATTTGATTTAGATATTACCTTTGACTTTACGTATCTAGCCTATGACTTTTTAAAAAAAATTAAATATTTTTTAAACAATTTCCTATATATTTTAATTTACATATATACTTAATATTAATATTATTTTGATATTTAAAAATTAATTTTATATATCTTATTTTTTAAAAAGTCATGCAATGGGTAAAAACATCTCGAGAAAACATTGGTGAAAACGATGTTTAATACCTTATTGGTATGTGTGTTAGAAAAAATGCCTAACGACTACTCATTTCGCATGATTTTCAAACTAGGAATCCTCTAAGGATGATCGCACCATTTGTTTTCCAACACGGTTAGACGTCGTTAAATATCTTGTCAATTGGCATGTCGGGAAAAATTGGCGTATCAGTACTCAAATCCAACATAGTTAATGCCTTTTTATCTAGGAAAATTTGATTTCAAACATACGAATTTTGCCTCATTTGCTTATAAACATTCGAACTTTCGATTATTTTTTAGAGGCATGAACTTTGGGGGTCATTAGCCAAAAAAGATATATCCGATTTTGGTAAGCTAGAACAACAGGTTACCATCTTCATCACCTTCTTCAAGCTCCCATCGATGGCTTCTCATGGGGATTTTGAATCAAAATGTAACTTTTCCATTTTTTGTTTCTAATTAAGGATGTAATGTTGATGTTCAACGAAATCGATTCAAATTTGTGTTTGTTTTGTCTATCAATTTTTCTATATTCATCCCCAATTTAGTTTAGATGTTAATCCACAAAAATTGTTTTTTCCCAAATCACTAAGAAGAAGAAATGGGCAGCATTGTTCTGGATTCAGCGATTCAAATACCCCATTAAAGATTTGTCCATATGAGAGCAATCTTCAAAATATTCAAAATTAAAACTTAAAAAAATTTCAAAATTAGGGTCAATCTTTACAAATTTCAGAAAATACCCCATTAAAGACCGACTAAAATCATCAAAACTTAAATTGTAAAAGTGGTAAATGATAATTGTTCTTCTGTTTCTTTTATCCTAATAATTTGAGCAATTACCCATTTTAGATCTCTAAAAATTAGTACAAACCCAGAAAAATCAGCTTAATTTTGGGTTGATTTTAGTGAGAGATTGAAGCCTTTAAGGATTCATTAATGGAAGCTTTTAAGATGAAGATGATAAAATGGTGAATAAGATGATGAAATGGTGAAGAAAATGAAGAAATGGTGAAGAAGATAAAGATGAAGATGAAGAAATGGTGAAGATGAAGAAGTAACCTTTTCATCCGGTTACAAGTCATCCGTATCTTTTTTGGCGGATGACCCCCAAAGTTCATGCCTCTAAAAAATAATCGAAAGTTCGAACGTTTATAAGCAAATGAGGCAAAGTTCATATGTTTAAAATCAAATTTTCCTTTATCTATTATAACGACATTTTTTTCAAAAATTAAGTATTTTGAAACATCAATATAAATTATACTAATTAAAATAAAATTATGTTAACTTATTCCACGGTAATTAAAAATAAACTCTTCCATATATAATGGCTAAACCAAGGTTGTTAGAATCGGGATTCTACGTAGGATCGTTATGGGGTAGGATCGAAATCGGTAGAATCGGATCGTAGGATCGTGTGATCCTACAAATACGCATTAACATTTTTTAGATAACTGATTTTCAATTGTATTTGTTCTTTTTTTAAGTTTTAAGGTTTAAACTAACTCTTATTTGACTTCAACTATTAAGTTTTGTAAAAAAAAACCTTTAATAATCACTTTTAAAATACGAATAAAGAAAAACTTGAATTGTAGTCATATTAATATAATTGTTTAGATATATACATATATATACATAAGTAAAATCTAGATTATATGAAATTTTTGTACGATTGAAACTACCCTTGTAGGATCGGATCGTAAGATCGTAGAATCGTGTTATGATCCTACCACTTGAATCCTGGAGCTGTATAGGATCGTACGATTCTACCAACATTAAGATCCTACTACGATCCGGATCGGCCACCTAATTTTGGATCGTAGGATCGTAGAATCGTTGATCAGGATCGAGATTCTGATAACTATGGGCTAAACTATATGAATAGAATTTATAAATGATTCAAAATGAAATGAATGTTGCAACTTTGTAGCACTACTATACTAGTATGTTACAGCTTGAAGTTCCCATTGAAGGTATCTCAAAGCTTAATGAGTTTTATCCCTAAGAAAATTACAAAAATTAGAACTACCAAGATCAAGATTAAACTTACAACAATGCTAGAAAATTCACAACCCTTTAAGGAGAATTGGAAAGTTTAAACCCTATAGATCTTCTATTTCTTCTGTGGACGAAAAATGGATATCCATTTTACTGAGAGCATCTTGATCTATTTCTGTACTTTTTACCATTTTCAGCGGAAAGTCATATTCTGGTGCTGAAGGCAACTTGCTCGGGGCTGTAGGCTCCTCCGTTACCTCTGAGCTGTCGGTTTTCATTTCCTGGCTTATCTTTTGTTGGCTGGTGACGTCTGACCTCATCTGGATACAAAGCTTTAAGTCATCTTCATTTCGAGCTCTATTTAACTTATGATTCAATTCAGTTAAAGCTGAGGTTTCCACAGTCGAACAATTCTTAGCTGCTTTTGGGGCCGATTCAGTATCATTGTCTAGGCTGTTGGGATCTTCAATCGCATTATTTGTCTGAAGCTTGCTCAACCCCTGATCAATCGTTTGTCGAATTCTCTTTCTAAATGTATCACTTCGCATAGGGTTTGATCTTAGGATTACCTTCATTTCCAAGATTAACTCCTTTTTCTCTCCTGAAGTCGTTGGAGGGTTTGACGCCAAAGATTCATCCTCGTCTGACGTCTCAGAATTAACGTCAAACACCGCTTTTAATAAATTGATATTCTGCATGTACCTATCGAAAGCTTCATTTTCGGCTTCAATGTTTGCTTCCTTGTATTCCTTTAACTTGGCAAACCTCCATTCATTTATAGTCAGCGCCTCCTGTAAATTCGTCGTCAGAATAAGATGGCGCCAATGGCGGGGTATCATACTGTTATATTAACATGAATTGAAAAGAGGGACGCACCTTTCTGGTTAGTGGCTTCCTTGAGCGGAGCGGAATATGTACATTGTTGAACTGTGAAAAAGTGCTAGAAAGTTGACGAAGGGAATTCGCTTTAGCTGAGGTCCTGAGTCCACCAAAAAGACTCCTATTAGAAGTGTGAAAGAAATAGCAGACTTAATGTTGATAAGAGAGGCAGGTCACTAAGAGAGCAAGCAGCTAACTGAAGGCAATAGAATATGAATCCGGGACACAGCAAGCAGTGGCATCATCATTCACCATACTTGTAAATGAAGCCACTACAGGAGCTATGCTCCTCGAGATTTGCCAACATTGCGTCTTATCCACAAAAATTTTTGATCCTATCCACAAAAATTTCTTTCAACAAAAAAGATTAATACCCAGGGGTTGCGGCTTCACTCAGCTGTTGCTCGGGTACCACGGGGTTTGAAGAAGCTCCTCTATCAGCAAGAGTAGAATTTGGCTTTAAAACTGCAATGACGGCCAAAAATTTATGATAATTTACGTAATTTCTTGTGCTTCATGAAAACAAAATTCTATCAACATACAAGTTCTTCATAATTTTCTATACTGACGAGTGCAGAAAAAACTGATGAGGTCTTATAGTAGCCCATTAAATAAAAGAAACTGGAATATGATAATCCTTTTCCAGCACCTCAACATACAGTTCACATAATCACGTATATTACATACATTTTGTATCGGACTCGAAAATTTAATGATGTATACTTGATCTCCAAAAGTTCCTAAATGTGAATTAATATAAGATTTATAAGATATCGTGATATAGATTCATTTCGGTCCCAAAAAAAATTTCTAGACACGGAAATGTTCTCACAACTAAAAGAAATCTTTTGACCATAGGAGGATGTTCATTCAATCTTCAAAAGTGGATCAAAGAACCTGCACATAACTCCCAAATTTTGAAATAAACTAAACATTCGGAAGTTGATCTTTCACAACTTAAAGAGCAAACCAGAGCACCAAGTAATTAACCATACAAATTTTATTTCATGTCCGAAAATAATGTGCATAATGTCCTAATTTATACTAAACTAAAGTCTCTAATATTCCGTGATACTATAGCAGAAAACTAACTATCGGTATAAAGTTAAAAATTATTCTTGATAAAAAATCCAAAGTTCAGCCTATGCATTGCTAATTCTAATGAGATTCCACCATGATGTAAAAAACATATCTCTATCAGATGAAAAAAAAACATTAATCGTTTTACAAGGACTCATCAACGTTTTGTTGCATTAACGTGTCTTACAGTTCAAATAAACGCTCATGCACCCTATGCAACATGTTGCAATCCACTCAAAAACCTGCATGCAAGCCAATGATTTAACAATTGCCTGATACGTAACGTACAACAGGTACAAATGTCCATTTACACTTTACAAACATGCCATGCACTTTGATAAGCATTCATACTTTACATGTAACACACAAAACAATAAGTGTTCTACCCCCATATTGAACATCCTAAAGAGATAAGACATGTAACAGAATAAATAGAAAGAGAATATACCATGTATATGGCAGGGATTCTGGGCTTTTGAACAGCAACTTTTGCAGGACTGATAAGGGCACCTAAATTGCATAAAAATAGTGCAATCAACATAGGATCCATATTCACAAGTTAAGCAAACACATAGATTACACTCAACATATCAAATGAACATGTAAACACACACTGCAACCGAAAAATCCCTTTCTTACCAATTGCACAAGCTACACATGCACAATTATCAATGGCATCCATTTAAGTAACTTTTGGCAGGATGCAGTAAGCTAAAGTTTCCAAGGGGTTGTGATTTCATTCCAGGAAGTACAAAAAGTTTACGAGAGAAAGTAGGTGTTTCATGAGAAGTCTCACTTATCTAGACAAAAAAAATAATGTCCTTTGTGCATAGGCTGCAGTAGCACTTTAGTGATTCTCAAAGATCTGTTTTCCTGTGTCTTTGCCAGCCAAACAACTCCTTAGTTTTTCCATATATTTTTATGCCAACCAAACAATCACTAAAAAAATGATTAAAAGAAAAGGCACAGTAAACCAAACAGCTGTGCAAAGGGCCTACAAGTAAACCTGGCAAACTGGTCAGCCAATTTCATTTCCGAGTTGGTGACTTAATGGGACAGGTATATGTTATGGACTGGCATACCCATGGCTGATTTAGATCTGTATTAGGCAGAACATACAGAAAAAGTATAGAAAGAACTGTTTAGGAATGTGCGTAAAAAGTTAATTTGAATGTGGATGAATGAATGAATGAATGTGTATGGAATGTATATAAAACATAGATTGATTGTATACAATATAATGTGATAGTTCAAGCAATTCGAGAAGGTTGAAATCTCCCTAAATGAGTCAAGAAACTCATCCCAATTCTATTAGAGTAATTGAACGAATGTTTCCTACCCTTCCCTACTATTTATATAACTTCCTTATTGCTAAAACTAACTACTTACTAATTACCAGTTCAAAAAAACTACTTACTAATTACTATTTCCTTAGCAATCCCTATATTAACCTTCCAGAGCAATTCATTAAAGTATAACATTGTTCTCATGACCCAAGTCATCAATGTTCATGAGAAGGTTAACCGAATTTAAGGCGCTTTTCATCCGCTCTACATTAAATATACTCCCTCCCATTCTTGTTGTTTGTCCTATTTACTTTTAATTACTATTCACTAATCACTCTTAATTTGTTTAAATTCTTAATCTATAAGTTAAAGATATAATATATGGGATCTTGTTTTATTTGTCTCAATGCAACGATTATTAATATCGACTTTTCATATTTTTATTTTTGCACAACTAAAGATATTTAAGGTTATAATGTAGCCTCGGCAAATGTGAAAAAGGGTAAATGGGATAAGTAGGTTGAATAGAAGGAAGTATGTAAAAACATGTCTCATAACGTAATCAAATTTAAAAGCCAAATAGCAATTCATACTAAGTCATGCACAGCTAAAACCAACCATAGATGTCTAAGTCAATGCAAAAACCTGCTAAAACCAACAATAGCAGTTTTGGAGGTTTTACATCAAAAAGTTCCTCGACCACATATCAGTAGTTGTTTTCATATCAGTCAGGTTCCATGCTGGTTGGATTAAAGACATTGTCACAAGTTGTTTAAGATTGCAAGAAATTAGAGTTCCAGGGACCAAAATATTGGTTAAAACTTCAACTCAGAATTGATTTAAAAAATTTCTTGCAGCTACCAAATATACTAAAACACTCGAAGTTAGAGATCTATGTTAAAAACATATATCATTTATTAGTTTTCCTTTTCTAACCCCATGATACATGCCAATTACTCCTTAAAGCCACTGTTGTTTGAATTAAAATATGTTGGGTAACAATATTTTGGTTTACTTAGTCCTTACACCTATTCTCAATTTTGAAAGTTGGGTAACAATAATAATTTAATTCAATTGTCAATTCAATAATCCTCTCTTTTAATAGCTACACTTCTTGGTTTTATGTGAGAGATTTTAAAGAGAACTATAGCTATTAGAAAGAAAAGAAACGGAGTATAGTACTACAATATATCATTCAACAGTTTTCCTTTTCTATCCTCCATGGTACGCACTAATCCTAGGCCTAGCAAGTTACTCCTAAAAACCCCAAAATTAGCAGATTCAGATTGGGAAGAAAGAAATCATAAAGAAACAGAGGGAGGAAGACATGGGGTAAAGCACAACACTTCAGACAAACAGGAAAAAAAAAACCCTTAATTCAAGCAGATACTTCCTACCCTCTATTTTCAAAATATTTTCTATCTTCTCAAAAGACATCAATATTGAATATTAAAACATTATTCAGCTCCTTCAAAAAAACTTTGAACTTCTTCAAAAGATGATATAGTTGGCAAACAATAACGTCCCTCCCAAATTTTCACTTTCCAGCTAAATATCCTTCAATGTAACAGTCAAACAGCAGAAACCATCACCTAAAGAGCATGCTATTTATCGCTGTTGATATAGAAAAATGATTTACAAATTTTAATAGGAAACTAGCATAGATGGGTTGGGTGCCTTGATAGGACTAGGCAGTGCAATACCTTAAGGCTAACGCCTTATGACGCCATAGTCCAGCACCTATTGGTCCAAGTTCGTTTGACGTGGGCACCCACTAAGAAGTTAGCTTTCTCTACGAGATTTTTTTGGGTTTTAATTATCTTTTTGAGTTTTGGGGGCCTCACACCAAAAAGCTAGTACCTTTTCTAGGCACCTAGAGCCTAGACTCTATCATCGGACCCCTTTGCATCATAGGGCACCTTGTGCCTTTTACGACTACGCAAAAAAGCATCAAGTGACCAATATGCTACAGCATCTTGCCCTCTTTCACTTAGTAAAGAACCTAGTTTACCGAACAAAGAAGATAAAAGAACACAAAAAAAATCAAGGTTCACAATGAAGCAAAGCCATAATCATTGTGAACCTTGATTTTTTTTTATGTTCTGATTAGAGTTTTATTCTGAAAACGCCAAGTCTGCCACTGCAGATGTTCATGAGGTTTCCAAGACAGCATTGTGTTTCTTATGATTGACTGTCTCAGCCTCTCAGGTATGAGAAGTAGCAGCATAATTCAGCAACTTATCTAGCTCTGAGATATCATTAGATCAGAATCATGTGAACTTTTAGAAAAGCATTAATCTTAGCATCTACCCAGAAAATGAAAAACAAGACCAAGTATTAAAAGAAGCTCCCTTACCTAAAAGATCACAATTCAAGTTACTCAACCAACAAGGTATTTAGGTGAGATCATGCTATATTACAAGTTTATACAACAGGAAAAGTATCTACTCAAGTTACTCTAGAGTATCAAAACCATGCCTATAAAATTTCTAAACCAAGTGTAGTCGATATCCAGAGCTCGATCAAACATTTCATGACAAATCTCATGAACATGTTACAGATCTAATACCCTGTAAAGGCATGACAGTTCCACCTCATCGGAAAAGGCTCATTTCAAGAACCTCTACATTGAAAAAAATACTTCCCACCGGGCAACCACCACTCAACATACTGCTTACATATATAGTTATGATCTTGATTGGTTTATTGTTCAAAACATTGTGAAATATATCCAATTTTTTTAATCTTCTTTCAGCCCTTACTCAACCAACACCTATCGAAGCCCTAGAGCTTATCAAAGTGAAACTACTAGGTCATAAATTTAATCACCAAACAATAATTCTGACTGACGGCTTGACCTCGTCTTAGATATAAACGCTCATATAATGGTGACGTTAATTCAACAAATACTTTATCCAAAGACTTAAAGAGGAAAACGAACATAATCAAATGATCAATTAATGATGTTTGGTAAACATAAGGAGCTCCACCTAAGGGCATGTTCTCCTCAACTGAATTAATAACAATTCAACTAGCTGGATGTTACATAAACAAAATCTTTAAATAACTAAAATGAAACATACACATTTTTGAAAGTCTCCCAAAGAAACCTCAAACAAATAACCCAACTTATCCTAATCACCATAGTACAATATAGCCAACTCTAACCCTTCAGCAAGTATATAATATGTAATTTGCATGCTCCTCCGCTTTCCATTATATTTCATTTGCTCTACTATGCAATATATTCAACCTAAAGACTATTCCTTTAGAGGCCAAGCAATATGCTTAATACAATCATTGTACTAAAACAAGGAAACCTCAAACTGAATAGCATGCGTGCTAGTCATTCTCGTCCGTTTTCAACTAAGACACAATTGACTATTAATTGTCGGACTAAAGGCACAGATGCAACCCTTAGTTTTACAATGCACATGGCGCCTCGTGTCTCATTGGAGGCATAAAGCATTTGAAAATGGGAAAAACAGCCGCATTTCACTTCACCACAAACCTAAGTCACCTATGCTGCACCTCAGCTACCACACCCTGCATAGGTGCACCTCATTAATAAAACCAGGATCTAGCCTTGCAGCCTCTATTTCCCAAGTCCCCATTATAGAATTAGCAAGGGTTAACTATAAACTATGATAAAGACCTACTTTACATAATTAGCTACCTTTATGGATTCAAAATTCACCAAAAATGGTCCGAATTTTATTTGGTTTCATTCACAATTGTCATGGGGAAAGTGAATTAGATAACACCCAAAATCAACAGTATATCTCCTCCTTCCCAAGTCCACTCACCAATAATCGATAGTAACTGTCTGCTCTCCCTTAGAATCAGTATATCTATTTGATGACCCGAACCCTAAAATGCCCATTCCTACCCGGAGGTCCCAAGTCTCACATTGACAAACGAAGAAATTAAGTTTTGATATATTCCGCCAAAGAAATGACAAAAGCGAAAGGAAAAAAATTCAATACATATTGAGTATGATCTGACAATCAATTACCTGCGGAATATAACATTTAAAGAATAAACCCCCCAAAAAAATTCCAAAAAGAACACATTCTCAATAAATTAATCAACATAAACCTCAATAAATCGAAAAATAATTAATCACAACCAATCAAGAATTCTCGATGAAAAGAAACCAAAAACAATTGAAGGAAGAAGAAACTGACCTAGACCTAGCGACATTACCACACTTGATACACTTGGGTTTATTGAGTCCTCGAAGATTCTTGGGAGCTTCAGATCTTTGCATCGAAACTGTAGAAAGATTAGGGCTCTTTACAGAGGATGTAGTAATCGTTGATGGCGGTGGAGGAGTAGAAGGGACGTTATTAGCACTCGTTTCGGAACCATTGTTGCTGAGAACAGGCGATGAAGTTACAGCCGCCATTTTAGCTAATATTATCGAATAAGAGGGAAAAAAATTGCAGAAATTATTTAGTATGAAAGTTGCAGTGAAGACAATGAAATTGTTTGAATTGAAAATTGCCAATGATTTTGCGCCCGTTTGGAGAACCACAGAAGAAGGTTTAGAGAAAAGTGAAGAAATCTAAAATTAGGAGAGTATAAACTCAAGCTACAAAGAGTTTTTTACCAAAATGTTTTCATTAATTACAAAATAATGTTATATAAATTAAAATTCCTATTTTTATCAAACAATTTACCATTATCACTAAGGGTGTTCATTAGCGGATACTCCACAGTCCGAATACCCAGAAAGTTGGATACCTAATAAGTCGAGAACCTGTTTTGACGGTCCGTGTTCCAGCCCAATTTATGTGGGTACTCGAAATTGGGTCGGAACACCGAGTTCCCGGTTTTATTATATGGTATTTTGGGCAGAATTTATTAGGTACTACAAGCACAATACTCCCTCTATTTTATTTGTTTGTCCATTTTACCTTTTACACGCATTTTTTAGCAAATTTTAAATTTTAATATCTCTAAGTAGGCATCATAAAAAATTATAAAAATTATATATTAAGAAACTTTACATCAAAACAAATACAACAAGATCTCACAAGAATATATTTTATTTTCAACATATACTTCAAAAATCCAATTTAAATTTCTCTCTCTTATTGTGGACAAACATAATGTAAAAAAAAAACAAAAAGGGACGAAGGGAGTATATTTCAAAAACAAAATATAGTAGTAGAATGCAAGTAGAGGATGATGATGATATAATACAAGATTACAACATATTCCATATTCCTAAATTTAACAAGCTAGCAAAGAGTGAAACATTTAAATAAATACATAACACAAAGCATTATAATTGGCAGGTCATTTTTTCAAAAAAATTTATCAGTTACGGGCTGGGTACCTGACCTGCATTAACCGGGTCGAGTCATGGACCGCAAAATGACTTTTAGCGGGTACTCGTTGATCCGTTATTAAAGGGAGAAATTTTTATTTTACGATATCAAATGGACCCTACTAGCATATTTAGTAAGAAAATGACATTTGGAACTTAATAAAACTCGATTATAAGTAGCAAGATATAGTAATAATGGGTTTGATTACCTCAAGTCTTGTACTGTAATAGCTTAATCCTATCAAAATGCTATGTGTTATGTATTTATTGAAAGAATATTTCATTCTTTGCTAGCTTGTTAAATTTAGGAATATGAATATGTTGTAATCGTGTATTATATCAATTATCCTCTACTTGCATTTCACTATTGTTTTTTATTTTTAAAATATATTTTTCTTGAAGTGTCTAATAAATTATGACCAAAAATACCATAAATTTATCCGGATACCTAAAAGTTGGGTTTTTGGATAAATTGTGTCGGACACGGACCGTTAAAATAGGTACCCGACTAACCCGGTACTCACTAATAAACACCCCTAGTTGTATAATAAGATATCTTAGGTGGACATTAGTTTGAAAATTTAAACTTACATAACATTATTTTGGGAATTTTGTAATTAATGAACAACATATTGGTAAAAAACTCAGCTACAAACTTTGGATTAAATTAGTCTTATCTTATAAACTTAAAGAAATTGCACGTAAATCGCTATTATTTGCGAGAGAAGTAAATCACCACCGCGTGGCCTTTTTTTGGATGGAACCACTTGGCCTATTTAATAAGGGGGTTTTGAAGTTTTATTTTTTTTTCTTCTTTTATTTATTTTATTATTATGTTTTTTGTGTTTTTATGGTGATTTATAAATCATGGATATTGATTAGGAATTTTATACAAATGCATTTAAAAATGGAGAAAGTTGTCCAACATAAATCAATATTTTTAAATCTTGTAAAGGTAAACACAAGTATTTTTATATTTAAATAAATCTATCAATTCGTTATAATTATTGAAAATAAACTCAAGTACAATTTATTTCTATTTGCATAACATACAATGATACAAAGAAGTGGGTTTGATTTTAGCAAACATACTTATTAGGTGAGTTTTTTTAAAAAATAAACAATAAGTGAGTTATTTTCAGTAGATTAAGCAAATATTAGTTTATTATTGATAATTTTGTCTTCAAAACATTCATGAATCCCTTTGGTCCATAAGAGGTGATAAAAAATTTATTAAATTGGAGGAATTATAATTCTATTGGAGCATATATAATTAGGTCATATTCTTTAAATGGTAATTATATATGTTTTAAATAATGTTCCCTTCAACTTATTTTTCGTAGTTATTGTTTATTCTTATTGGAATCAGATCAGACCAGATTAAACCAATTAGATCCGAACTATTCAAATTAGATAAAAAAAAGGTTTCGGATCAAACCAAATCAGACCAAATCGAATAAGACCAGACCAAACTAAATCAAACTAATCAAATCATACCATACCTTTATTATTATTATTATTATTATTATTATTATTATTATTATTATTATTATTATTTTTTTTTTTTTTTTTTTTATTATAATTTCATTTCATAAAAAAGATACTTTACAAGAAGTTAGTGGGGAGCCGAGCAACAAGCTGAGCACCCACACCCTTTTGAATACAGAAAGCTAATCTGTGGAGAATGTATTGCTTAGATTTGGTGTAACTTGAGTTACTCGATGAAAATGATGAGATCCTGGATAACAAGTTGAGCGCATCTTCACCCAATTCACCAAAAGTAGAGAAGGCAAATGGAATGAATTTGTAGCCATTCTCCTCGCACTTTGTCGTGTATTTCTTCCTCTTTCTCTCGGCAGCACTGACTAAAGAAGCACCAGGAGCCCATGATGAGACCCCTGTGCCGGCAAAAGGAGATCCCCCGGTGACATCCACACACGTGTCTTTACCATTAAGCTAGTTATAAAGAAAGAGATCTGCTGACCTAAGATCTTTCCCTGCCTCTGACAAAAACCCTAAGGGTGCCTCCTTGCGTACGGGAACCCCAGCTTCGCAGCAAATATCAACGAGCATGTCTCGAACCAAATTATGTCAAAACTTCACGCTAACCTCACTAGAGCAATGTACTGCGTGATCTCCCCAAGCATCCATCTTAGCAGTGTTGCAACTCGGACATAAACTATCTTCGGTAAACAAGGGGATGGTGAACTGGTAACATAGGACAGATTGAAATTGACGAGGATTCATCTTTTGGCCCAAACCATCAATGGGAACGGTAAGCAGAAAATCCTGTGCATGCGGTTGCTGAGAGGAACTAAGAATGGCAACTTGTCTTGGGGTGAGCATATAGGTAGACCCAAGGCTATTCTCAACAACTCTAAAATAAGCCCCTGCCAATTTGTTCATCATATGGGGGGCAGCGGATCCATCATTGATAGAAAAAGCATTGGACCCACATACAACACGGAAAGCATCAAGGGCCCGTTCAAAAGTCGGGCCTAGCGAAGAGTCATCACTTCTAGCAAGAATCTTAGCTTGGAGCGAGCTGGTTTGTAAACGAGAAGCAAGGAAGGCATAATAAATAGCATCACCAGCCGAGTAGATACCAAGGCCACCCATTTTCATCGGGAGGGTGGCTAACCTCCATTGTCAATCCCCAAATCCTAGCCCCGAAGCCGTAATAATATCCTCTAAGGAAGCGCGTAGAGCAAGATCAAACTTAACCTGTGCATCCCCAAACAAATCTGAGGGGCAAGTCCTCAACGCATAAGATAATCTACCAACACCTGCACAATTGCGGAGAAGGAGAAGTTCACATTGTGGGTCATGAAGTTTGCTAATTGATGCCATAAGCTTAATGGTTTTAGAAACCCGTTTCATGGAAAATTCACGGCAGAAGGTATGATCTGTACTCACGGGCCCGCCAAGAAGTTTTACCCCTGCCTGAGGGTGAGATTTGTTTGGTGGGAAGACTCCATGTACTCTACTCCTAGGATCCTCCGTGGGCCAAAAAAGTTCAGTCTTGTCGACGTTGAGAATCAAACCACGAGATGGGCCATCCTCCTTATTATTATTATTATTATTATTATTATTATTATTATTATTATTATTATTATGAACCGCATTCTATTTTATGGAAAAGACTTTACACGAAGTTGGTGGGGAGTCGAGCGACAAGTTGGGCACCCACATCCTTTTGGATACAAAGCGCTAGTCTATGATAAATGTAAGCCCTGCACTTGGTGTTACTTGAGTTGCTCGAAGAAAACGATGCAACCTTAGAAAACAAAATGAGCGCATCTTCGCCTAGCTCCTAAAAGTGGAGAAAGCAATGGGGATTAATTTGTTGTCGTTCTCCTCTCACTTAGCAGTGTATTTCTTTATCTTTCGTTCTGCCGCATTAGCTAAAGAGGCACCAGGGGCCTATGAGGGGACTCCTATGCCGGCAGAGGGAGAGCTTCTAGTTACATCCACGCAAGCATCTTTGTCATGAACCCAGTTGAACAGAAGAAGGTCTTTTGGCCTAAGATCCTTTCCCGCCTCCGAAGAAAACCCCACAGGAGCCTCCTTTCGAACTGAAATCCCAGCTTTGCAATAAATATCTTGGACCAAATTATGACGAAACTTCACGCCATTTTCACTGGAGCAATGAACAACGTGATCACCCCATTTGTCCATCTTGGGGGTGTTGCAGCTCGAGCATAAACTACCTTCGGTGAACAAGGGAATATTGAGCCAATAGCATAAACCCGACCGATATTGACAATGATTCATCTTTTGTCCCAAACCATCAATAGGGATTGTCAGCAAAAAATCTTGAGCATGTGGTTCACGAGTGGAGCTGAGAATGACAACTTGTTTTGGAGTAAGCATTATTATTATTGAGGGAAAAGATTTTTGTAACACCCTTAGAACAAACAACATACAAGGGAACTAAGACCCTAAGATTTCTGGCTTACCACGCAGTGTTATATTAGTCTGAACACAAAGACCACCTTCTAGAAAGGGTTTCAAGGTGTCACTCTTCATGAGCAAGGGCGGTGCGGGAAATTCCTAAAGCAAAAGAAAAGACTATACATTTATAGTAGAACGTAAATACAACCAAAGTTAAGTCATGAAGACATGCCCAACTTGATGAACAAAAGCATACCTAATAGTTATTATAATAACACGACCTTCTATAGTCAGAAAGGTTTACGGAATAACCATGAAGACGGTTGTCACTTACCCTTAAATAAATAAGAATAATAATATAAACCTCATAAAACTTAATATAAAACTTAAAGGTGGTAAAACTTATTACATCATTCGAGCAAAACACCTTCAAAAGAAAAGTCTAAATTCTCAAAGTCTAAAAGCAAGAAACCATTTGGCAGAAAAAGTCCTTGAGTTCACTCTCACACTTCCATCACGCACATAATCATCATGTAATCATTTGCCATCTGTATAAAATATAAATCCTCAATCAGTGGGGATTAACTATTTGTCTTGCCTAATCATAAAACACATGCAATATTATCTCTAGTTACAATGAAACTTAAACACTAGTTATAAAAAAACTTAAACACTATTTGTCTTTCCTAATCATAAAAATCACATCATGTGATAAACAAATTTAAGTCAACTAAAGATTTCAAACATCATGTGGTAAAACTGCTTAATATGTTGCTTAAGGTACGGTTTAAGGAGCATGTTAAAGCGTTCAAACACACCCCACACTTAATGTATTGCATTGAGCACTGGGTGTTAGTGAAGTAGAAGGTGATGCTAGAGAACGCTCAAAAGCATGAGCCAAAGAGAAGGAAGAGGAGGAGGAAGAAGAAGAAGAAGAAGAAGAAGAAGAAGAAGAAGAAGGCCCCTGCTGAACAATCTGTAGGCCATGACAAAGACCCCAATCTAAGTTGGTCAGGACCATGATGAAGAAGACCCTATCCCTATCCACATCATTTACCCTCCCAAATAGTTACTTGACCCTCTTCTTTGTAATGACTAAACATTTTATTTGTAAACAATTTTAATTTGGTTGTAATTAACTAACAATTTTTCTTGTTTTTGAACAAAAAACCGTGAACCAACATTTCTTCCTTCTCCTT
>CM033457.1:6717704-6860204 GCA_019425755.1 Amaranthus cruentus | reverse complement strand
TGGACCTGCGGAATGGGTCCGAATCTGAATCCGAATCTTGCAAAACTTGACAATATATTATACAGACCCAAAAGCCCACTTCATCTTCCCCAACAATTCTCCTCGCTCTTTCATCTTCCCCATTGAACAGAAGGAAAAAAACAACAAAAATCAATCAAACTTGAAAAGAATTCCCAATTCCAAGCTTTAACAATTGAAACCCTAAGATTTCACCCTAATTGAAAAAATGTTCCGTCAGTCCACCATCCAATTCATCAGATTCACCAAATCTAGGGCTTTATCAACTGCAGCTGAAGTTCCTGCAATTCCTACTGGGGTTTCAAAATTTGAAGAGCAATGGAAGAAGATGATACCGAACATGGATCCTCCAAAAACCCCTTCGTCCTACATGAAACCTCGTCCTGCTACTCCTTCTACTATCCCTTCTAAGCTTAAAATTAATCTTGCCCTTCCTTACTCGTCGATGCTTTCATCTAAAGAGGTTTGCCTTTTTCCTTCTTTTCTTTTGATTGATTTTTTTGGGATTAAATTTCACGCCCTTTTTGATATAATTATTTTGATTAATGTGTTCTGAGTTTGTTGGATTTAGTGTTTGTTTTTTTCATGTTATTTTAGATTTAGGACTATCATGGTCTATTCCATGCAGGGTTTGCTTTGATTTGATATTTAATGCTTGTTTGTGTATGACATTTTATTTGATCGAGAAATTTGTGGTGTAGAATGTAGATTATGTATTACAATATGAATTATATAACAAGTTTTGAAATAATGGTGTTTGATTTGTGATGAAATGCTGTTATTCTTCTTATAACGATTCTTAATTTTGAACGGGTGCTTATTAGAACTAATTGTATCATCTGTTGAGTCTTGCCCATTGTTTCCTGTGATGACTACAAAAATGTGAAAACCTTGATAAAAAAAGGATGGAGTTGGCCTTTTCTCATTGAGAAGGTAACTTTACTAACATTAGTAAGTTTGTGGTGTTGTCAGTTGATTGGCAGCAAAACTTCCCATTTATCGGTATAAGCGTAAATCAGTTTTTCTGCATTACCTCCAATATTAATTTAGAGAATTGGTCTCATTGGTTTTGTTTTCTGCTTTTAATTGTTATGTTGGTTCTCTCGGTTGTGAGGGTTTTGATGGTCAGTTGAAGTGGTAACTTGAGGACTGTTTGAAGTAGAGAAGAAATGTTGTTCGCAAAAGAGGCAGCTGCGTGTATTCATTCATGCTTGAAAAGAACTGGATACCTAGTCTTTTTTGTTATGTTGCACTCCAACTAGATTATTGAGCTCTAGATTACAATTTTTTTTTAATGTTATTGATTATAGAAAAGCAATGGAGGAAACAAAGAAAGAGAATATTGTAAACTTTAGTATCTTGCTGTGGTGCTTATCTATTTTATAAGTGTGTTTTTAAATGAGTTTTCCCCTTTGATTTTTGTTTTCTCCAACACATTAATCGATTAGGTTAAATCATGCTTTGTCTCAAAACAATTTGAAATTTGCGAAAAGGTTAAGTTCAACTTATGTATTGATTTTTTTTGACTTTATATTTCACGTATCTATGCGAACAACTTCATTTCAACACTAGTGGTTCAAGGTTAGGGATTTAGTGTCAAGAATATGAAAGATATGGGGGTAGTTTTACGAAATGGAGAGGAAATACTAGGAGATGGGGTATGCAAGAAAGTATTGTTGCAGATATCTGGGATTGAAATAAAAGAAGATTACCTTTCTTTGGAACTGGGAAATACATATTTGAGCTTTGGCATTCAATGGCTAGAAATTGGGTATTGTAACCACCAATTGGAAAATACAAACGACGAGTTTCACGTGAAATGGCATAGAAGCCATGCTTGGTGAGGATCCATCTTTGTGATGGTCCAAAGTTTCTTTGAAGGGAATGAGGAGGACTATTTGAAAGAAAGGAGGAGGGATTCTAATTGATTGCAATGAAGTGGAAAAATTTACTACTAACTCAATAATACCCCAGTTTTTGCAACCCAACGTACAAGCCTATGGTGACATCTTTCAACCCAAATCAAACTCACCTCCAAAAAAGAAAAAAAAACCAAGATCACACCATTACCCTTAAAGATGGAACAAGCTTATCAATGGATACCATACTTGGAAAAGAACGAAATATAGCGTAATGGTGCAAGACATGCTTAGGGTATGGATTATACAACAGACAAAAGGGAGATCATGGAGATTTTGCATATATTATCAGACCTTAAATATTGTGACAATACCTAATAAGTATTCCATAACCATGATAGATGAATTACTATATGAACTCCATGGAGCAATAACGTTTACTACACATGACTTCAAATTTATCCGGTCATGCCATTTGGCTTGACTAATGCCCCTTCAACATGTCAAGACCTTATGAATGAGATATTCAATCCCTTCCAACGAAAATTTGTACTACATTTTTTTTACTTATATACTCATATCCAACAAGAATGAGATGGAACACCAGTAGCATGTGGAGCAAGTATTACAATGTAATAAACTGGTGGTAAATAAAGTTAAGTGTGAGTTTGGAGTTTTTTATGATCCAACCTTTTTCGACATTTTATTTTAATTTATTTTTTTTAAAAAAATAATGCTTGCTATAGCAAGTCATCCGATCACCGGGTTTACTCTAGTAAAATACCCCTCAAAGTTGGGATTATTCATGGTTAATCAATAGGTGGATTTATTGTAGGAAAATCATGATAGGTTATATATATATATATGGATCATTTACCAACAACAACCTTAAAGTTTACTCAATTTCATATAAACAGCCGCAAACTTCTTTTTTTACCAACTACAGCCTCCAACTTAAGAAACATGACATTGATACAGCCACTTCATCGAATAACCTGCTAATTGACCGTTGACCATGCTCAATGACCTTTGACTTTCCCTTAATTTCATTAATTAAACCTAATTACCCAATTATCCCTAATTAAACCCTTCTTCCCCAGCCTTTCTATAACCCACCTCAATCACCTCCATTTTCCCCCTTCATCAACACCACCACCACCTCCACCACCACCACCACCACCACCATTAAAACCCCTCCTTTAATAACAACCCAATTAAAAGCCCCTTCATCAACACCACAACCACCACCACCATCATCACATAACTTCTACATTGTCAAAACCAACATAAAAAACTTACAGCATTGAGAGAATACTCGCACTCGGAAGCCGGCAATAAGAACCGATTAACCCCAGAACCAGGCAACCTATTTTTCACAACTGGTTTAGGGTATCCAGGCGCAGTTCCGACAGGGCCAGGGCCACCTCTACGAGAACTAAGGCCCAATCCAAGCTGATCCAACACCTGATCCTTAGAAATCTCCTTAGAACCCCTAAAGATGTACACTTTATTCATCTCAGAGAACCCTAATTCATGAACATGCACCTGAGTACCAAACGAAATAAACCCAACAAGGGCATTATCAGGTAACGAAACAATTGCCCTTCGCAACACTGATTTCACGAACCCTAATTCCTCTTCGATCATACAAGTATCAAGAACGAACAAAAATACCGGAGCCACATTTTGTTGTTGATGCTGTGGGTCTTGATTCGACCCAGAAATCGAATACGCAAGGGTAGTATATTGGGGATATAACTCTGTAGGTAGATTAGTTTCCGAAATTCCGGAATAATTGGGTTGTTATTAAAGGAGGAGTTTTAATGGTGGTGGTGGTGGTGGTGTTGATGAAGGGGGAAATGGAGGTGATTGAGGTGAGTTACAGAAAGGTTGGGAAAGAAGGGTTTAATTAGGGATAATTGGGTAATTAGGTTTAATTAATGAAATTAAGGGAAAGTCAAAGGTTATTGAGCATGGTCAACGGTCAATTAGCAGGTCATCCGGTGAAGTGGCTGTATCGATGTCATGTTTCTTAAGTTGGAGGCCGTAGTTGGTAAAAAACGAAGTTTGCGGCTGTTTACTTGAAATTGAGTAAACTTTGAGACTGTTGTTGGTAAATGATCCTATATATATATATAATATATATATATATAATATATACTATATATATATATATATATATATATATATATATATATATATATATATATATATATATATATGTGTGTGTGTGTGTGTGTGTGTGTGTGTGTGTGTGTATATATATATATATATATATATGTGTGTGTGTGTGTGTGTGTGTATATATATATTTATATATATATATATATATGTGTGTGTGTGTGTGTGTATATATATATATATATATATATATATATGTATATATATGTATATATATATATATATATACATTCATACATAATCTATCCTGTACCCAATCGTTTCCGAGTCAATCTAGATTGTGATCTGTGTTCCCGTTCTCGTTCCCCGTTCCAAATCGAATGTCGTTCCAGGCAATGATGGGATGATTAAATATAAATGACATTTGGTTCCTTGAAGAAGGCTAGGACAGAAGTATCTGTATTAGGCTAGTAGCTATGCTCGGCTTCAATGAACCATTTATTGTTGAAACATATGCTTCAAGCCAGGGGTTTGCGGCAGTATTACTATAAGAAAAACACCTAATAGCGTATTTTAACAAGGCAGTAGGTGCAAGGGCAAGTAGTACGTCCATATATGAAAAAGAATGGATGGTAATAGTCTTCGATGTACTTAATTTGAAACATTATATAATGGGACGAAGTCACGAAGGTTCCTAGAATCTGAAGTTTTTAGTTTAGCAGCGGGAGATAGGAAGTGAATACCAGAAATGAGAAATGAAACTTAGTGAATTGATGGTGTTTGCATATTTATATTGAAAGCTTAGTGGATTATTGTCACCTACATTGTTACGCGTTAACCATGCTCCTATCCGACCTCACCTGCTCAAGCCATACTTTTGTGAAATGTTAGATCGGAAGAATGAACTTTAAAATTCTCATAGAAGCATGTTGTCAAATAATGATTACCTACGTGATGTCATTTAAACATAAACTTTGGATAGTTCTACAGATATCAAAACTGGAAAATTTTGTGGCAAGGGACAAGTTTTGACATTATATGATAACATCTTTTCATTTCAAACTCTAGTTTCAGACTGAATTTTTTATATGTTGTGATGTTTGTTTTCAAAAGGTTTCAACTAGAAGCCCTATATTTATTGTCTATGTCTCCATGAGCAATGAGAATAACCATTTGTTTATGCCTTCTCATCATCAATGAATTTATTACTCCTGTAATGTGGCTCTTGTGTGACTTTGTATTTATTACTCCTTTGGGTTTGGGATGGGGGGATCTGGAATTATAGCTATCCATAATCTGTTTCTGATAATATTTCTTGAAATATGAGGGATTAGCAATGATGAAATATGATGTCGACCGCATCATGATTTCTGTCGATCCCTCCACAAGAAGTTTCTGAACGTCAGCTTGTTTCGTGTATGGTCTACTTTCAGGTTGATATGATCATAGTTCCCGCAACCACTGGTCAGATGGGTGTGCTTCCTGGTCACGTTCCCACTATTGCAGAGTTGAAGCCAGGGATCATGTCCGTCCACGATGGGAATGACGTGACTAAGTACTTCATCAGCAGTGGATTCGCAATGATTCATGCAAATTCACATGCTGATATAGTTGCAATTGAGGCGGTACCTATTGATCAAATAGACCCTGCTGCTGTTCAGAAGGGCCTTGCTGAATTCAACCAAAAGCTCAGCTCCGCGTCCACTGATTTGGAGAAAGCTGAAGCCCAGATTGGAGTCGATGTTCATAGTGCTCTTAATGCTGCTCTCACTGGCTGATATTATACTGAATATGATTTTTACTCCTGTTTTGTTTAATTCATTCGAAGTAATGTCGAATGTTTAGATCATTTACATTACAGTACAGCGCCCTCTAGATGACGCTGTGTTGACCCTGGAATGTGAAAAATAAATTGATGTGAAACTGTAGCCATTCTCATTAAAACATTATTTTAGTGAGTATCCTCGTATGTATGGCCATCTTTGGTCAGTAGAAAAGTTGCATCATGTGATATGTATCCTGATGAGTGATGAGCTAGAGTTTGTAAGTTCTTTTCATGCTAAACCATCATCCCAATTTGTATTTCGCTTAAGAGAAATCAAATTTCACGTGTCAAATTGACGATTTGCTTTTATTTTCTACTTTTCGATGGAATGCAAGGGTTTTGTGTCATTTTAGTCTTGGCAATGTTATTAGTTGCAAATTGCAATGCGACCGTATTGTATTTGGGATTGATAGTATAAGAGTAGGAGTGGATCGATTGTTGTAGAATGTAATACACGTCTACTAAAGTTCATTTAAATGTGTGAAAATACCACTTGTCTAGTTGGAGAATAGAGCTCTTCAAATGTGAACCGACGTGAAACCCCGAATCGAAATCGAAAATTACCCAACTCAAGAATCCGTTTTTTAAGGTATACTGAACCGACATTACCTTAATCGAAGTCGTACCTTAATCGATTGATAATCGAAAATGGAAAATTAAAGCCCAACTGCGATTGATTTTTATTACCAACATGTAACGATTGACTGAGATTGCCCGAACCTAATATTGACCAAATAAAGTTATATCCCAGCCAAATTATACACGAAATCGAACTCGATCTGGCCAAAATCGACTTAACATAAAACAATTTTTAATCGAATTGTTGTAAACACAAATGATTTTTAATGATTCAAATCCGAAATAATTTTTAATTGAAAATAAGTCGAAACTCCAAGAAATTAATGATTAATTTTAGTTTATCAAATTATTCATTCATCGAATAATTATAGCAAATTTATAACTGATTTTAGTTATCAAATGATGAATGTTTGAAAGCTAATTTTTAGTATTTCAATACTTCACAATTTTATCAATAAACTAAAAAAATTCCCCATGAAATTGACATCAATTGAAAACGATTAAGCACTTTACAAAAACTCTAATCTCTTAGTAACACATTAAAGTGCATCCATAAAAAAACATATTGTTTAATCAACACTTCAATTTTGAGTTATCTTGCTATCCAACACATTTGTTTTAAGTTTTTAACCCACACTGATAGCAAAATGTTATAATTTATAAGGAAATTCTACATGGTAACCGGTAAGCACCAATCATAGAGAGGCGAGTGATAGTTAATCTTAATTTTTTTTTCCACAAAATAACACTTAACTGTTTCAAATTTCACTACAGTAACTATATTAAACAAAAAACATTTGTTTGCCATTAAATATTGAAATTACACTAATGCCCATATTAAAACACAACTTCCCTCCTCTTTCTATCTGTATTTAATGAAGATCATCTTCTTAATTTTGAATTCCATCCCAATTCCCCGACACTTTCATCAATACTTCCATCATGTTTGAATTGTTAGTGTTCATCAACGAAAAGCTTCTTCATTTTAGTGTTCATCTTGTTCGTCAACTGTAATCATAGCCATTCTCAGGTGTGTTTTCTTACCTCTATTTCGACTGATCATGTGGCTTTTTTTCACAATTAGGGTTTTGGTAAATTCGGTAACATTTCAAAGTAAACATACGTTGTTTGCAATTTTTGGGGTTCGATTATTTGTATTTGATTTCAAAGTTAGCGTTTTGGCTATGTGTAGTGCAGATTGGTTGTCACAGAATAAGGTCACAGGTTGCAAGTTGTTGATGCCAAAATCAGTGAGGAGTCTAACAAGCCAAGTGATTTCTGCAGCTGCTGATGCCATAGCTCTATATTTAGTCTCTGAGCTAGACTTGGATATGGTTGATTGTTTCTTGGACTTCCAGCTCACGGGAGATTGTCCAAGCATAATAAGGTATCCAGTTATGGACTTGCTTGTGTCAATACATGATGCCCAATCAGAGTCAGAGAAAGCTTGAAGGTTCAGTTTTGTTGCACCTTGTAAAATTATGCCTTGACCAGTAGTGTGAAAAACATATGATAAGGTGTGTTTGAGTGCAACAAGATGAGAATTAGTAGATTGCTGCATGTATTGGCTAAGTGTCTACACTGAATAAGATAGATCTGGGCATTTGTTTGTAAGGAAATTAAGCTTACCAACGAAACTTCTGCACAAATAAGGATCAGGAAGGGGAGTTCTTGTATTGGCTGAGAGCTTGAGGTTGCTAGGTAGTGGTGTAAGCACTCTTTTAAAATTATTGAAACCACTATCAAACAACAACTCTTTGGTAAACTTATCTTGTGTAAGGATTATACCCTTACTGCTGTAGCTTGCTTCCATGCCCAAGAAAAAGTGTAAAGATCCAAGATCTTTGATACTAAATGTAGAATGTAAGTGTGCCTTCAAAGAAGCAATAGTAGCTGGGTTTGAACCAGTGATCAAAATATTCATCAACATAAACCACTATAACAGTGACATCAGTTTCTGTTTTGTTAACAAATAAGGAGTAATCATATTTTGATTGCTTGTAGAAACACTTAGAGATGGTGAATGCAATGGGGGAATTGTTGTATTGTAGTTTTAAGTATTTTGACCCTGTTTTTGCGGAATATAAAATAAACAACAAATATTTAAACAAAATCTAGAAAGATAAATGGAGACAAGGAATTTACGTGGAAACCTTCCAGGCCTAATAGAAGGAAAAACCACGACCACTTGGGATTTAAAAATTCTCTTAATAAGTTTTAGGCAAATATTACAATTACATAAAACACTTCTCTTCTCTTCTCAACTAGGCCACCTCTCTTCTCTTTCTCTTTCTCTTTCTCATATTTCCCCTAGACTTCCCTTAAGTCTAGTTATAACAAACTCTCAAAAACCCGTACAATAGAATTTCTTTAGAAAGGATATAAACTAAGATATTGCATAAGAAAAATATTATAAATTCATTGACAAATGAAAGAATGAAATTTTTGTTACTTAAGTGATCTCTCTTGATTTTTTCGGTTATGGCACACCACAAAATAACCGGTTAAAAAATAATCTATTTTTATATAAGACTAACTGTGGGTTCTAAAAAACCCTAACTACCCATTTTCCCCTTATTCTTAAATGTGGGAAAGTGGGGAATAATCTTGGAAGTTATTAAACAAAAGCTACGGTTAGTTTTAGGTTCTATAGGCTAAAAATAGTTAATTAAGATTCATCATCATCATCATCATCATCATACCCAGTGTTCCCGCACATAGATAAGTCTATGGTCAGGGTCCGGGGAAGGAAGGTCGACGGCGTCTCATACCCATAAGGAGAGGGCGGTCACAAGAGTCCTTCGGCTCAAGAGGAGTCTTCAAGGATAGGACCTGCAAATATCCGAAAACCTGCATCTTACCCCCACGTTAGCCAAGCATAGGGATCATTTAACTGCAAGCAAAGTAAGTGACTATCACAGGTAACTAACAAACGATACAGGTAAAAGAGGCAGTAAAGAGCGATGACGAAAGACACATAACAGTAACAAACAAGTCTAGCAATCTAGGACGTGAATAAGGCGCCGCCATTTGGCTTTATCCCTGGTCAGGTCCTTAGAGAGGTGTAGTTCGAGCAGGTCGCTGTTAATCTGCTGCTCCCACGTCCTCCTAGGTCTTCCCCGGCTTCTCTTGCCCTCCACTATGATGCGTTCAACCCTTCTCACTAGGGCGTCATGGGTGCTTCTCTGCACATGCCCAAACCATCTGAGCCTGTTCTCCCGCATCTTGGCAGAGAGAGGTGCAACCCCTAACTTCTCCCTAAACTCCTGATTTCTAATTCTGTCTATCCTTGTCTTACCACACATCCATCTCAGCATGCGCATCTCTGTTACATCCATCCTCTGCTCGAAAGCCTTCTTTACAGGCCAACATTCTGTCCCGTACAACAAAGCCGGCCTAATTGCAACGCGGTAGAATTTACCCTTTAGTCTACCAGGGAATCTTTTATCACAAAGCACCCCAGTCGCTGCTCTCCACTTGAGCCTTCCTATCTGTATACGGTTAGTAACGTCACCCTCAATCTCCCCATTGTCCTGAATGACTGAACCCATATACTTGAACTTGGACGTGCATGCAACAACTTCTCCCTTGATGGACACCTCTGGCTCCCCATTTTCATGGAGAGAAATAAGGAGACTTATTCTCATCCTTTTAATTAGCTCTAGGTTATTTTTAGGTGGTTATTTTTATTTTGCCAATTAATAATTTATGCAATATCCTAATTTCTAACCGTACATATCAACTAAAAATAGAAAAAAATATTTTCCTACGTAATTTAGCTGACGCACTTCTCAAGACTTGTATCGTTGGGAACACTCCACTGTCTCCATCAACAACTTTCATCAGATTACCAATTTTGGAACAGTAGACATTAAATCCACTTTTGACTTCCTAAGTGATCTTCTATGCCGACTCTTTTGACTTTGACTTTGACACTTACAATATTATTTAAACAAGTCCTTTAGGTACTATCGACGACTTTAACAAAATCGGATATATGACCTGCACAACAATCTCTAAAACATGTTTGTTTATTTAAAGTGAAGTCATCATCAAAACCTAAGAGGGCCAATAAATTCCCCCTTTTTGATGATGACAAACTTATAAACAAACTTAATTAAAATAGAGTAAAACAAATGTACAAGAGCATGCTAGAGATTAAAACAACTCTATCTATCCATTTAGTAAATCAATTCGTTACAATGTAATTCACCAAGTATCCAAGTTAAACCAATTACTCTAAGATGAATATTTAAAAACATACTATCAAAGTATATGATTTATAACCTATGTCTTTAAATATATTTCAAATTTTTTTAACATAAATTACTACCAATATTAAGTATCAATTACTGTGTGTTTAGGCTAGTTTATGAACATTAATAATAATCAAACACAAAACAGTAACTATTCATATCAAAACTTAAAACATATAATCAGATCAAAACAAAATAAAAAGTTTTCAAATATTAGAGCATAACATGTAATATCAGGGCAAAAATAAATATTTTTTAGAATAATTCAAAACATAAGGCTATTCGAAATCATCTTACTGGAACATAGTAGTAATCAGAGTATATGAAACTTTGATTTATCACAAGTTTCCTCTAAAGTTTATTGCTTTTCTTCCCCCTTTTGACATCAATCAAAAAGGAATGTCTTGAACAGTTCACAACACTAATTAGCATTAGTCAAAGAAGGATAATCAAGAAGCAATATATCAAAGCAAGTACCATAGCAACAATCAAGATATGCAAAAGATAACCAATCATAGACCAATAAGAGAGAATAATTAGCAAAAGAAAGTAGGGATAGCAACAAAGTTAACAAAATACAAATGTTTTCGTACCCCAGCATGGTACTTGAAAAGACAAAATAAAAAGATTTTTTGATCAACAAAATAACAAACGATATGGCCAACAAACAGTAAAAACATAATGTGACAACAAGAGGGATCAGACGGCAGTCTCTTCATCAACATATTTTGTCTGCACTTCAACGGAATCAAGCTTGGCACCAAGACGGGACTCCATCTGGGTCAACTGATCAGTGATAGAAGCAAGCACTATGCCAAAAAAGTCTATTTATAGCTGTTGAAAATGCTTTTTTATAGCTGTTATGAACTGCTATAGAAAATAATTCCAACAGCAATAAATCACCAGGGCTATAAATAGTCTTCTATGCTTTCTATAGCGGTTAAGGAACCGCTATAAATTACTGCCAATGCTATAGCTTTTATAACAGCTATAAATAATGTAACCTTTTTATAGTACTATGTAACCTTTTTATAGCTTTCACAACAGCAATAAATATTTATAATTACAACAGCTATAGATTTTACTGCTATAAATGTAAACGATGATGATTATTTTTTAATCTCATAAAGGTATTCCCTATACAAATATCAGTTCTCCCTTCTTTAATTACTTGTCATAACCATTAAATAGATACCATAACGATTGATCAATCCATAAATATAATTCAAAAATTACATAAATATATCCAAAGTATTACAATAAAATGTCATACATTTCAAAACCAATGATACTACAATTCGTAACAAAATATAAAAATCTATCATAGATAAGGCAACAAATGGTTAACCCATTCAATTCTCACTTCATCAATTAGCTCCTTTGTATAAGTTTGATAAATATGTCCTGCATAATACTGTAAAAATGAAAAAAAATATGAATGTCATAAATAAAACATAGATATAGTTGTAATGTCATAATAAACCAATCAATATAAAGAGCTACTATAATAATCCAAATTATTAAATATCAAATAAGTATTTTCATATAATATAACTTATCAGTCACTTCAACCAAAAAATACTTCTTTAATAAATCACTAAAGCGAATTTCCATGTATATACAACCTAAGTATACTTCATCAAAATCTCAAATTGAATCAGTTAGAGACTTTTTTTAACGTGATTCGCTAACAATGGATCATCGACGTCCATCGTAACAATGGTTTATAAGTAGATCAACCAAAAAAACAACATAACACAGAATTGATCAAAACAAAGCAAATTCCATTGAAATTCCACAACTAACATCCATCAGATTATATAAATATATCCCCAAATGATAATTACAACATCAATATTCAATAATCAAAATCAATGCAAGAAATCATAAGGAGAAGTAGAAATATAAACAAAAAGAGCAGAAGTAACGAGAATAACCAAAGCAGCAACATCATGTTCATTAGATTTCCTACAACTCGACAATCCCATCTAATTTCAATCACATTCACTTTTGAAAACATCAAAACAAGCAATCATTACACTTCCAACAGCAGAAACCAACATCCCAACTCTTAATACCTTTGTGTTGATATAAGCTCTTAATTCCAAAAGTAACAAGAATATGAAACCTTACAACTCAATCTATGCCAAGGTAAAAGTAAATCAAAGCAAATCTTAAAAAATACTTACAGTTTCTGGAATTTTGATTTCTTTGTGGTCAATTATCTCTTTGATGTATCTCATTACATAATAGCCACAATCAATGTAGTTTGATTGGTTAGGACACTAGATCACAGATACAAAAACACAAAAGAATAATTACGCTTCTAATCACAAGTATCATAAAAATTGATCATCTATTAATTAAATACAAACCTGTATTTTTAACCTCTTTGAAGCCGTTTCTTTATCACATATCGGGCATGCCTCATGTCCTTTAACACTATAACCCGACAAATTCCCATAGGCCGGAAAATCATTAATCGTGCCAAATAGCATTGCTTTCAATTTAAAAGTCTCATTACGATATGCATCAAACACTTCGACACCTGATTCCCACATCATCTTTAGATCTTCTATGAGTGGTGCTAGATAGATATCTATATCGTTCCCAGGTTGTCTTGGTCCAGATATTAACATCGAAAGCATTAGATACTTTCTTTTCATGCATAGCTCTGGAGAAAGGTTATAGATGCATAATATAACAGGCCATGTACTATGAGAAGAGCTTTGGTTTCCAAAAGGATTCATTCCATCTGATGCAAGGGCAAGACGTAAGTTCCTAGGTTCATGTTTAAACTCAGGAAACTTATTATCAATTTTAATCCACTGTGGCGAATCAGCTGGATGTCTAAGTTTCCCATCCCTTTTTTTTCCCTATCTACATGCCAAGTTAAGTTCTTTGCATCTTCTGCAACACCATAAAGTCGCCTAAATCTTGGTATTATTGGAAAATACCACATAACTTTTGATGGAACATTTTCTTTTTGATATCGTGAAGCTTGACAAATTGGGCAACAATCTAATGATGCATTTTCCTTCCTATATAAAATGCAATCATTAGGACATGCATGTATTCTTTTACAACTCATTCCTATTGAGTTTAGCATTTTTTTGGCTTCATATATGCGAGATGGAAGTACATTGTCATCTGGAAGCATGTCTTTAAACGCCTCAAGTAAGGACGTAAAACTCGAATCAGATATTGAGCCACGTGCCTTTATAGCATATAATCTTAATAAAGCTGATAACTTACTATATTTAGAACAACCTTTGTACAATGGTGTATTTGCATCTTTGCAGAGAGTTTTAAACATTTCCGGACAATCTTGTAAGTTTTCCCCAATAATTTGTGTCAATTCATCTAAAGAGTTAACATCAAAGTTCTCCTTAAACATTATATCATCGGAGTAATCTCGATCTTGTGTATCATCATTAAGTCTCTTAGAAAGTCCCTCCGTAGTCTCTTTATTACCACTACGGTCAAGAGGTATGCTATTAATACTTTCACCGTGTTTTATACAAAATTTATAAGCTTGATTTATTCCATTTGTTACCAAATGAGCCCGTACCCCATCCACGTTACTTTGAACCGTATTGTTGCAATCTACACAAGGGCACAAAATACTATTTGGATCTTCCACATGTTTAAGTGCAAATGATATGAACATTTCCATTCCTTGAGTATACTCAAGGGAGTCTCGCCTAGCATACATCCATCTTCGATCCATTCCTTGCTACAATGTTAAAACATTTCATTTGATTAAAAGATGGTTTAAGTTTACAACATTCTTCCATCATTTCAAATAATCATTACATAATAAAAATCCTCATATTTTTAAATATGCATGCATTAGTCATACTACTAATTAATTATTGGGGTAAATACATAAGTATGACAAAATTTAGCTAAAATAGATAGTAAATATATATAATATTAATAATAAAATTATAGAGCTATCGCATGAAGTCACAAATTAAATATATAAATTAATAAAGCATATATAAGATGTTAATATGAGAATAACATAGATAATATAAAAGATCATATAGTTACAAAACTATTATTAGCATGATAGTTTTGTGTAATCATGAAATATTATCTTAAAAATTTTTTGCATATGATATTTGCTATTAAACTAATATATGTCCTTCACTTAAAACCCTTTTTTAAATTATCGTTAGGGGAACTCAATCCAATTTTATTATACTTCATCAAAATAAAAATTAAATCTAATACAAGCATCACAATTCTCCTATATATTTAACACAATCAAGCCAAAAAAACTATTTCAAAATTCAAAAAATTAATCAATATGCTATTTCATTCATATGGCATGGTGAATTTAAAGATTTACAATCAATTATATTATTATTACCTTAAATTTCAGTTGAAAGTTCCTCTTTTTTGAATTTCACGTCTAAGTGTGATCTTGTTAATCTTGATTTGATAAGTGTTGATGACCTAATTGAAATAAAAATGATAATTTTTGTTTCTTGTTGAATAAGATTAAACTTCATCAAAATAAAAATTAAATCTAATACAAGCATCACAATTCTCCTGTATATTTAACACAATCAAGCCAAAAAATTATTTCAAAATTCAAAAAATTAATCAATATGCTATTTCATTCATATGGCATGGTGAATTTAAAGATTTACAATCAATTATATTATTATTACCTTAAATTTCAGTTGAAAGTTCCTCTTTCTTGAATTTCACGTCAAAGCGTGATCTTGTTAATCTTGATTTGATAAGTGTTGATGACCTAATTGAAATAAAAATGAGAATTTTTGTTTCTTGTTGAATAAGATTAAACTTTATCAAAATAAAAATTAAATCTAATACAAGCATCATAATTCTCCTATATATTAACACAATTAAGCCAAAAAAAAACTATTTCAAAATTCAAAAAATTAATCAATATGCAATTTCATTCATATGGCATGGTGAATATAAAAATTTACAATCAATTATATTATTATTACCTTAAATTTCAGTTGAAAGTTCCTCTTTCTTGAATTTCACGTCTAGGCGTGATCTTGTTAATCTTGATTTGATAAGTGTTGATGACTTAATTGAAATGAAATAAAAATGAGATTTTTGTTTCTTAGCTTGTTGATGATGCGCGTGCTTTCTATGACGGTTAACGGGGCTATAAATGAGAAACCTATATTTATAGCTGTTGGAAGCGCTATAAATAGAATACTATTTTCTATAGCGGTCGCAACAGCTATAAATAAGATACCATATTTAGAGCTGTTAGAACCGCTATAAATACGCGTTCTGTTTTTATTGCGGATTTGACGGCTATAGATAAGAAGTTTTCTTTTACTGCGGTTATAACGGCTATAGATTGATATTCTTTTATAGCGCTCCGATAAAACAGCTGTAAATCAAGTGGAATCCTTTTGGCGTAGTGAAGTGAGACACGAACTTCGTCTTGGAAAGCAAAGAAACGAGACTAAAAATCATTAAGTTTTGTGAGAAGAGAATCAAATGGAGCTAAATGAACAAAAACGGGGTTAGTATGCTCATCAAAACCATGTGAAGTATGTGGAGGTGAAGCCTGTGTGTGTAATGGTGGTGGAGTAGAATGTATGGGTGATGATGCTGGTGATGGAATCAATTGTGGTGGAGGTGTCATTGGTTTTGGTGAAGGGGGTGCACATGTAGGTTCTTTGGTGGTGGGTGAGGTAATCTCTTCCTCCAATTCCACTGGACGCTTAGAGGCTAACCTACTGCTCTTACTAGTGAGCACGGGTTCCTTCTTCACTGGCATAACTACCTCCTCATCACTAGAACTTTCATCGGAATTTTGTTCCTCAAGTTCTTCACCTTCGCGTAAGGCTTCCCCCCTCCGTCATAGCTTCCCCTTGTTCCTGTATCTCTTCTGCCTTTTTAGTATTGGTAGAAGGAACATTCCCCTGATCCTGATTCTCCTCTTCCTCCCTTTTCTCACATTTTTCTTCTTTTTCTTCCTCATCCTTTTCCTCATCAGAACTTACTTCTTCAACTTCAATCATGTATTCCAGTATCCCTTTTTCATTCAAAGTCAAGTGCAAATTTTTAAGACATTTTGCACCTA
The DNA here is from genome assembly GCA_019425755.1 of Amaranthus cruentus. Taxonomy (NCBI): domain Eukaryota; kingdom Viridiplantae; phylum Streptophyta; class Magnoliopsida; order Caryophyllales; family Amaranthaceae; genus Amaranthus; species Amaranthus cruentus. The sequence continues at coordinate 6,843,458 of CM033457.1, read as the reverse complement.
TTCAGACAAATGTGATATCATTAAAGAGGGAAAATTAATTTTTATATGGTTAGCCAAGCGATATATTAAGGTGGCGTCACAAAGATTAACTTCACTCCGCTTAGAATTGCGGGGTAAAATGAATCAGCGTGCAATGTTGTAAAGTAGTTTATGAAGTGGTGACAGTGAGTTGTGGCTAAACCTCTTTTTATCATCTATCCCAAGAAATTTCAACACGGTTTTCTCAGTAATTCCCGAAAACATAATCTTTGAACTAACATAGTAAGTATCAAATCCTACGGCGGGAACTTCAAACCATTCTCCCAACATTAAGCTATTAAATTCAATCTTAATTTCTTTGACAGTAATACAACAAACCCCATTTTCTATGGTGAAATTTTTTATGAATTCACGCATTAGGTTTGGATAAAGCGGATTACATGAAGAATTAAATATTAAAGTTTTCCAGCCTTGATTTTGTAAAATCGCATGTAATTGAGGGAAAGGGTTTGATTCATACCAGTACTTGTCGAGCATGAACCCAACGGACATTTCCTTGGCAACTTCATCAGCACTATCTAGGTCAACCTACTTGGTCCTTTTAGTGGGTCTGGATGAAGAGGCACCTTTTGGAGTGCAATGGGTTCGTTTAGTTCTGGCATGCATTGTGGATTTAGGTGTGTTGGATTTTTGTGGTTCTTGAGAAGATGAAGGTGGTGCGTCTATGGAAGGTGAGGGATGAACAACTTGTAGTGGTGTTAGTTGAGTAGATTTTGGCACCTTCTTTTTAGCGGTTTTGCTTGATGATGATGATTTTGGGGTTTTCATGGTGACTGAAGGGAATGAGGAAGGAGAAGTGATGGAGTGAGTGAATGGGTTTGACGGTTTTAGAGGAGCAAGTAATGAGTGCTTGCATTTCTACTTGACGTGAAGAGTGTAAGAAGTTGTGAGTGATGTGGCGTGTGAGATAGTGGGTTTTTGAATTCTTTGAAGGGACGGTTACTTAAGGATTTTTAACTCTTCATTGTCAATTAATTTGTAACGTGTGAACAATCAAGTGTAACAAAGAGTTTGCGGGTATATTCGTTGAATTAAGCGGTTAATAACGAATTTTCGAAATACCACGATGATCCGACTCCCACTCAATTTTAAGTTGACCATTCGAAAAGAAAGAAAGAAAATAAAATGCTGGAATTTGTGGAAAAAATAAAAATAAATATGTCCTCATTTTTTTTTTCATTTTTAAAAAGAGGACAATAACACATAAGACATAAACACATGCTGCTTTGGTCTAATCAGGCTAAACATGCAATCGAGAAAATTTCCATGTGATGTACCTTAGATAGTTGCATACATGCACCTTGCAGAGATTGATTTCTCAATCAAGATTTTGTGAATGATTAATCCCTTCCAATTTCATGTTGCTTCAAGGGGGAATGCTTGCATTAAACTTTAGTGGAGCTTGATCATACCAAGTTCCAATCTCATCTTCTCATATTGTTCCCTAGGAAGTGTTTTAGTCATAATATCCGTAACTTGCTCTTTTTGAAAATTTGGAATATATTAATAAAGATAGAAGAACACCACACTGTAACTTGGGACCCCAAGCCCGCCGGCATAAAAAAACCCCCGTAGGGAAAAAAGCCATTGGAAGAGGGGAGCCAAGGAACATGTCATTTGTACTGACATGTTTAACAATAATATTTTTATGCTCAACAATATCCTTACGAAGATGATGTCGCATATGTATATGCTTAATCCTAGAATGATGCACGGATCCTTTGATATGCATATGGCACTAGTATTATGACAATAAATAGGAACACATTCAAATTTAATACCAAAATCTCTTAGCTGCTGTTTTATCCAAAACATTTGAACAACAAGCTGCTGCTGCCACATATTCTGCTTTAGCGGTGGATAGAGCAACAGTGTTCTGTTTCTTAGAACACCAAGATACTAAACATGAGCCAAGAAATTGTACCATACCTGAAGTACTTTTCTTGTTCACAAGGTCTTCTGCATAATCTTGCTACGGGAGTAAATGTCTCTGTATAATCAATCCCTTCTTGTTGATTGTATCCTTTAACCACTAGCCTTGCTTTGTTTCTTACTATTGTTCCGTGCTCGTCCAACTTGTTCAAACCCATTTTAGACCAATTATCTTTTTGTTCTTGAGTTTTGGTTCTAAGTGCCACACTTTATTTCTTTCGAATTCATTCAATTCATCTTGCATTGCAACAACCCAATCTGAATCTTGTAACGTTTCTTCGTGATTCTTGGGTTCCAATGTTGAGAGAAATGCAAAGTGTGCACAAAAGTTTCTTATCTGGGATCTGGTCTGTGTGCCTTTGTTTATGTCACTTATGATCAAGTCAAGTGGATGTGACTTTTGGTGTTTCCATGGCTTAGGCACAAATTCTCTTGTAGGGACAATTGTGGAAACAGGCTCTCTGACTTGATTGACATTTTGCTTAGCTTTATGTTGCTCAATTTGTTTTCTCTAGGAGCAGCTGGATTAGGAACACCTTGATTTCCCTGCTGTTCCTGTTCTTGATTAGGTTCTACTGTTTCATATTGAACCTGTTGTTCCTCATTTACTTTTTGATCTTGCTCTTTATGTTTATTTTCATCATCTTCCAAATTAGCAAGACTTATCTTAAAATCACCTGTTTCTTGTTCACTTGTCATAAAGTTAGTTTCATCAAAAAAATGTGAACAGATTCTTCAATACACATAGTTCTCTTGTTATAAACTCTATAAGCTTTACTATGAGATGAATAGCCAAGAAATAATGCTTCATCACTTCTTTCATTAAACTTTCCTATATTTCATTTTCCATTTACATGAACAAAGCATCGACATCCAAACACATGAAAATAGGAAATATTTGGTTTAACGCATTTAAATAGTTCATAGGAAGTCTTAGAAGTGATAGGTTTAATCAACACACGATTCAAAATATAACATGCAGTATTAACAACTTCAGCCCAAAAATTTCTAGGGAGACCACTAACAATTAACATGGTTCTGGCCATTTCCTCTAATGTTTTATTTTTACGTTCCACCACACCATTTTGTTGTGGTGTCCTAGGTGCGGAAAAATTGTGACTTTTACCATGCTCATTACAATAATCCATAAACCTTGAATTTTCAAATTCTTTACCATGATCTGATCTTATGTAGACAAGTTGATCATTACTAGATTTGTAAATTTTATTTGCAAAAGAAAGAAACTCATTAAAAGCTTCATCTTTGCTAACTAAAAATAAGGTCCAAGTAAATCTACCGTAATCATCAACTATAACAAATACATATCGCTTACCACTACGACTTTGGATTCTCATAGGTCCACAAATATCCATATGAAATAATTCAAGTGGCTTTGAGGTGGTCACAACATTCTTAGGAATAAAGGATGACCTAACATGTTTTCCTTTGGCACAAGGATCACACACTTCATCTTTTTGGAATTTGAGGGACGACAATCCTTGTAGTAGGTCTTTAGATCGTAAAGTATTAAGCAAAGAAAAACTACCATGACCTAAACGTTTATGCCAAAGAAGAGAGTCATCTTCTATAACACTGAGACAAGTCAGACTGGTTTTGGGAACAGTGTGGAGGTCCACAACATAAGTGTTCCCTTTACGGATTCCTTCCAGAACAGTATCTCTTGTGTCATTCCTAGAAATAATGCACTTTTCAGAAGTAAAGTTTACAGAGTTAGCTTTGTCGCAAAATTGAGAGATACTTAGTAAATTATGTTTTAAATTCTCGACTAAAAATACATTGTCAATTGCATGAGAACTTGACCTTCCTATTTTTCCTTTGGCAATGATTTCACTTTTCATATTGTCTCTAAAGGTCACAGTTCCTTCATCATAGGCTTCTAGTGAGAGAAATTTTGATCTATCTCCTGTCATGTGCTTAGAACAACCACTATTGAGATACCATGAGTTGTTCCCCCTCACTAGAACCTGCAAAATGAACTTGGGTTCCTTGTCGATTATGCATGAATCATATTTCTTAATCCAAATGCGATCGACATAATTTTGGTTTGCTTTGTCGTGCTGTTCCCTTTATATACATTGAAATTTCGGGTGCCCGGTTTTACCACAAAAGGAACAGACTTTACTACTAGGGAGATCAACATAGACCTTTTTCTTACTTTTATTCTTCTTGTATCCTAGGCCTTTAGTATTGTTAGTTTTAGCCTCTAGAATCAATTTTGGAACTTCATTGATTTTCCTTTTTCCTCTTGAATTTAATTCAAATTTCAATTTCTCATTTTCGATTTTACTAGATTCTAGGTCTAATTTTAACCTTTGAATTTTAGTCCTAATATCATGAATAGATTCATCATTTATATTCTCATTTAAGCCTAGCAATTTATATTGATATAAATCGACATTAAGAATAATATTTTCTTGTTTTACCTTTTCTAATGTTTCCTTTAACATTACGTTTTGATCTAATAAATCAAACAATCTATTTTTCACATCAGACCTAGAAGAATTTAGGTAGGAAACATGGTCGTTACAAGTTTTAAGGTCCTTTTCTATTTGGAGATAAGTGGCAGTTCTTTTATCCAGTTTATCTTGTGTCTCCAAAATCAATTTAATTAATTAATGTTTATCCAATCTAAATAGGTGGTTAGGAAATGAATTAGAAGACAATACCTCTTTTCCTTTAGACTTTTCGTTGTGAATGGCCATGAGACATAGATTAGTTGTTTCTTCCTCAACGGGAGCTTCAGTTTCTGCTTCGGTCTCAAATTCTCCCAATCATGGCTATGCAAATGTCTGTCTTGTTGAAATTTCCTTTCTTCTCGTTTCTCTTGCCTTCCCTTTGCCCTTCTCGTTGTTCCATTGAGGGCACTCCTTGATGAAGTGATCAGTGCTTCCACACTTATGACATTCGTAGTTGGTTTTGGTATTAGTAACTCCTCTTTCTTTATTGTTTCTTTGATTGGTGTATCTGTTGTTCCTGAAGAACTTTTGAATTTTCGAACCAACATGTCTCCTCTTCATCACATTCCGACTCTTCTTGATCATTCGCTGCCAGAGCCAAGCCTTTGTTTCGGGAACTGTCAGCTGTTCCCAGATGTAATTCGTGGGTCATAAGGGAACCAACCAACTCTTCCAGATTGAATTTTGTGAAATCTTGGGATTCCTGTATCTGTGACTTTAGCTCTCCAACGTTCATCTTGAGGTAGACTCCTTAGAGTTTTCCTGACCTGTTCATCTGCGGGAATAAGCCTTCCAAGAGACAAGTTCGTTTGTTATGTTTGTGAACTTGGTGAACATTACTTGGATAGTTTCTCTTGGTTCCAATACAAATCTTTCATACTTTGACATCAACAAGTCAATCCTGGAGCGCTTTACTTCACTTGTTCTATCGTGGGTAACTTCTAGCAGATCCCAAATTTTCTTGGCTGTTTTGCAACCCATAATGATTATGCTCATTTGGTCCAAGACCACAGTGAAGTAATTTGATGGCAAGAGCATTCATCTCCATTTTCTAAAAATCTTCTTTCTCATATTCAGTGATCGGTTTGGGAACAATTTCGTTATTGGAGTTGGTAGTTGTTACCTCAAAGTCTCCAATTTCGAAAACTCTCCAAACTTGATAATTTTCGGCCTTGATGAAGATCTCCATCATATTCTTCCAATATGTGTAGAATTTACCATCGAACATGGGCGGTCTTTGAGTAGAGTAACCTTCTTCCATTCGTTCATTCATTTTCAACATCTCTAAAACACCAAGATACGGCTCTCAGGGTTTCCTGATCAAATGAGGAACATGGCTCTGATACCAATTGTATAAACACTTAAAGACAAGGTTATTAGGATCGGGATTCTACCTAGAATCGCGGAGGGGGTAGGAACGAAATCGGTAGGATCGGATCGTAGGATCGTGTGATCCTACAAATATGCATCAATGTGCTTTGAATTACTGATTATTATTTATATTTGTTATCTTTTTTAGTTTTAAGGTGTAAGTAAAAACTTTTTAAACTTCATGTCTTCATCTATTAAGGTTTGAACAATTAACACTTTTAGTAATCATTTTTAAACTACAAATTAAGAAGAACTTGAATTTTATGAAGTTACTAATATAGTTATTTTAATTATATATTTATACATAAGTAAAATCTGTATGATATGAAAATATTTTACAATTGAAACTACCTATGTAGGATCGGATCGTAAAATCGTAGGATCGTAGAATCGTGTTATGATCCTATCACCTAAAATTTTGAGCTAAGTAGGATCGCACGATTCTACCAGATTAACAATCTACCTACGATCCGGATCGGTGGCCCATTTTTGGATCGTACGATCGTAGAATCGTAGATCAGAATCGGGATTCTGATAACTATGCTTAGAGATGGTGAATGCAACATGAAGGGGGTGAATTGTTGTATTGTACTTTTAAGTATTTTGGCCATGTTTTTCCGGAATATAAAATAAACAACAAATACTTAAACAAAACCTAGAAAGATAAATGTAGACAAGGATTTTACGTGGAAACCTTCTCGGCCTAATAGAAGAAAAAACCACGACCACTCGGGATTGTAAATTTCTTTTAATAAGTTTTAGGCAATTATTACAATTAAATAAAACACTTCTCTTCTCTTCTCAACTAGGCCACTTCTCTTCTCTTTCTCTTCTCTTTCTCACGTTTTCCCTAAACCTTCTAGGCCTAATAGAAGAAAAAACCACGACCACTCGGGATTGTAAACTTCTTTTAATAAGTTTTAGGCAATTATTACAATTAAATAAAACACTTCTCTTCTCTTCAAAACTAGGCCACTTCTCTTCTCTTTCTCTTCTCTTTCTCACGTTTCCCCTAGACTTCCCTTAAGTATAGTTACAACAAACTCTCAAAAACCCGTACAATATAATTTCTCTACAAAGGATAAAAACTAAGATATTGCATAAGAAAAATATTATAAATTAATTGGCAAATGAAAGAATGAAAATTTTCTTACTTAGGTGATCTCTCTTGATTTTTTCGGTTAGGGCATACCACAAAATAACCGGTTAAAAAACACTATTTTTATATAAGACTAACTGTGGGTTCTACAAAACCCTAACTCCCATATTTCCCTTATTTTTAAATGTGGGGAATAATCTTGGAAGTTATTAATCAAAAGCAACGGTTAGTTTTAGGTTCTATAGGCTAAAAATAGTTAATTAAGATTAATTATATTAAAACCTAATTAACTCCCTATTTTCATGGAGAGAAATAAGGAGACTTATTCTCATTAGAGCTGTTCATGGGCGGGCTTGGGCGGGTAGCGGACTGGGTAGCACCTAAAAATTCTACCCGCGGGCTCAAATATTCAAAAGCCCGCCCGCATTTGCGGGCATATTTTTATCGCTACCCCATTTTAAAGCGATGGACCCAGGGTAGGTATTTTATTTAAAAATTTAAAACATAAATCATATTATAAAGTTAAGTTTTTATAAGAACAAACAAAATATAATACATTGTCTAAAATACTCTAAATATATATAAAGTTTCAAAATACTTAAATTACATGAATATTGAATATAGACGGTGGAGTCAGCTACTTGTTCGAACTTTGATAGTCGATTGCTTCAGTACTTTGAGGGTTAAAAATATTAAAGTCTAAAAGAAGTAAACCTTAAGGCTAGTAGAAAAGTAAAAAACTAAAGTTGGGAATGGGTCATGTAGTTGTATAGTTTAATATTTAATAGAATTAAATATTTAATAAATAATATATTAAACTAAGCGGGCGGGCGGGTATACCCGCGGGTATTTTTGTGATGTCGCTACCCGCCCGTTTATCTTGGCGGGCGGGTATTACCCGTCCAAACTTTATATTTTTTTGAAAAACGTTGTCCATGCCCGCCCGTTTTTCGAGCCGAATTGGGCGGGCCTAGCGGGTAGCCCGCCCATGAACAGCTCTAATTCTCATCCTTTTAATTAGCTCTAGGCTATTTTTAGGTGGTTATTTTATTTTTGCCAATTAATAATTTATGCAATATCCTAATTTCTAACCGTACATATCAACTAAAAATAGAAAAAAGTATTTTCCTACGTAATTTAGCTGACGCACTTTTCAAGACTTGTATCGTTGGGAATACTGAACTGTCTCCATCAACAACTTTCATCAGATTACCAATTTTGGAACAGTAGACATTAAATCCACTTTTGACTTCCTAAGTGATCTTCTATGCTGACTCTTTTGACTTTGACTTTGACACGTACAATATCCTTTAAACAAGTCCTTTAGGTACCATCGACGACTTTAACAAAATTGGATATATGACCTGCACAACAGTCTCTAAAACATGTTTGTTTATTTAAAGTTAAGTCATCATCAAAACCTAAGAGGGCCAACATTGCTGAAATTTATGTTGGTGTAAGGCTTGAGCACGCTTGGCAAACCATTGGCGTGATGCTTGTTTCAAACCATACAAGGATTTGTGTAATTTACATACTTTTTTATCTGGAACATGTAAACCCTCAGGGGGTTTCATATGTTCCTCAGCCAATCACCATGTAAAAACGTGTTATTAACATCTAATTGATATATGGGCCAATGATGGTGAGCAGCAACAACTAACATACACCTTATTGTTTTCATTTTGACAACAGGACTAAAGGTTTCTTCAAAGTCTATGCCATATCTCTGATTATAGCCTTTAGCTACAAGTCTAGCTTTATAATGTTCTAGGGTACCATCTGCTTTCAGTTTGGTATTGAATACCCATTTGCAACCTATGGCTTTTTTGTTTGTGGGATGATCAACAAGGGACCAAGTGTTATTGGCAGCCAGTGTATCAAGTTCCTTAGTCATGGATTCAACCCAATGAGGATTAATAATAGCTTCAGCATAATTCTTTTGTTCAAGGTGCTATTAAAGCTGTTAAGATATTTGTTGATGTGAACTGGACAGGGCTTTAAAGGAAACTAAGTTACACCAATGGTTAGAAACCACGTTGTGATAGTAGTAATCAGTAAGGTAGGCATGTGGTTTTGATTGTCTTTGAGACCTTCTAAGGGTTACAGGTTCAGGACTGTGAGTATGAGCAATGTGATCAGGTTGTGTAGGGGACTGAGGAACAGGAATGGTGGCCTGTGAGGATGAAGTAGGGAGGTCAGGTATGTGAGATATAGGATGTAAGAAGTTAGAGAAGGGGAGGAATGGCTCGGAATAATCATAAATGCAAGGTTCATTTGTGGATGTAGGGAGAAAAAACTGTGGTAAAGTCTTGGATGTGTCAGTATGGGTTTGATAATGATATGGAAAACGTTTTTCAAAGAAAATTACATCTCTAGACACAGAAATAGTCTTGGTATCAAGATTATAAACTTTATATCCTTTTTGATGTGGTGAATACCCAATGAAAACATGTTTGTTATCCCTAGGATAAAATTTGTGCATGCCTTGCTTTAGGGTAGAAACATAAGAAAGACACCTAAAAGCCCTTAGAACAGTGTAGTCGGGAGCTTTGTGATACAATTTTTCATAAGGGGTAAGGCCATTGTGAGTGGTGGTGGGGGTTCCATTGATAAGAAAAGTTGCACATTGTAAACAATCGCCTCAAAAGGACATAGGTAGCTAGATTGGAAGGAAAGAGCTCTGGCAACCTCAAGAAGATGCCAATGTTTCCTCTCCACAACCCCATTTTGTTGGGGTGTGTCTTTGCAACTAGTTTGTAGAAAAATAGCATGGTCTTTTTAAAAACAAGAAGCAACACCCTCAATGATTTCTTCAGCATTATCACTCCTTATGGTTTTAACTTTAGCATCAAATTGGTGCTCAACTAAAATAACAAACTCCTTAATAAGGAGGGGAAATTCACTCTTGTGTTTTATAAGATGAGTCTAGGTTAATCTAGTGAAATCATCCACTATAGTCACAAAACCAATATGGTGTAGCCTAGTCTGAAATCTAAAAGGCCCCCATATGTCAACATGAATAAGTTCCAATAGTTTAGAACTTTTGATGGTGCTAGGATTAAAGTAAGATCTTGTTTGCTTAGCCATAGGGCATATAGTACAAATAAATGGTTCAAGAGGAACATCATATTTTTAATATGAGAAATAGGCATATGCCCTAAACAAAGGTGCCACAATTTTGTATTACAAACACTTTTATTGCTACTAAAAAAATGACAATGAACAATCTTTTGAGTTGTAGTAGGTTGCTGAGATGATATGACAACACTATCTTGAAGTGGAGAATAGGTATGCACTCTTGAATCAGTGTGATAAAGTCCATGGTCAATTTTACCAAGAAGCCTGGAGTTTGGGTCAACTTGTCCTGAACAAAACAAGCAGAGGGTGTGAATGATACTATGCATGACAAATCTTTACATAGTTTACTGATGGAAATAAGGTTAAAGTGGAAATCAGGGACATATAAGACATCATGTAAGGCAACACCATTATTAAGTAAAATAGTGCCAATGCATTTGACATGGACCTTGCTACCATTTGGAATAGTAATCATATGATTTGTGCCACTGACAGGAGCATAACAGTGAAAAAGATGTAGATCATGTGTCATATGATCAGAAGCACCACTATCAAGAGTCTAAGAACTATCATGAAGGGTAGTAAAGCATGATATACCTGCCAAGAGAGCTGTGGAATCCCCAATAGAAGGAGTAGCCTCTTTGTTAAGCATATTGAGGAGATTCTTGTACTGAGTATGAGTGAGTTTAGTAGTGATCAAAGTATCATCCTCAGGTTCTCAGTCTCCTTGTGCAGTATGTGCATTCCCATGTGGTCTTCTCCAGGTATTGGGTTTGAGATTAGGAGGATAGCCATGTAACATCCAGTAGCGTTCAAGGCTATGGACATAGACTTTACAATGATCACAATAATATGAGCCATGACATTTTGAACTAGAAATCTTCATTTTATCAGATTTGGGAGGAATTTCGGACTTATCAAAAACAGATTTTCTGTTAACATTGAAGGTCAATGATTCACGGTGAGAATCATGAAGTTTAGCAAGTTCTTGGTCCAGAATCTGGTATGCTTATGATATGGTTCGCAAATCAGGCATCATGAGAATAGTTTTGCAAACTTGAGTGTATTTCGGGTCCAATTTCATTAGAAATTGAGTAAGACGTTGGTGTTGTTGGATTTTGTAAAATTTTTGAGTGAGAGTACAAGAACATTCTTCACATGTGCACGTAGGTAGGGGTAGGAGTGTTCACCCGTCCAAACCCGGAACGGACCAAACTAAAACCGGTTGGACCGGAAGACCGAAATCTCAAATACTCTAAGACCGCACAGGTGCCATCCGGTTCGGTCCCGGTCTAACTCGGATTTCTTCCGGTCCGGTCCAATCATGTCCGAGTTTAGACCGGTTAGATCGAAAATAATTTTTGAGGCCAAAAATAATTAAAAAATGGAAGATTTTAAAATAATTTAGCCAATCAATTATTATAAAATTAAAATATTTGAATTAAAAAATTATTTTGTGTTGGAAATAAAATATTTTAAGCCCTTTAAATAAGTATATACATAATAATTGTAAATATTATTCCTCATCCAAATAACTTTTATGACATTCGGTCTCATCCGGTCCAACCTGGATTTTTTTTCGGGTATAGACCGGACCGGAAACCCGGAATCGGGAAAAAGTAAGACCCGGAGATCGGACTAGATGCAACCGGTCCGGTCCGGTTTCGGTCCGGTCTTAACCGGTTCTGGTCCGGACCGCCGGTCCGATCTTATTTTGCACACTCCTAGGTAGGGGATTGAGACGATCAATTTCATCCCATATGGTTAGGGGTGAAAGTTCGGTCTACGGTTTGGACTTTCATCAAAACCAAATCGAACCGTATTTAATTCGGTCTCCATATTTTCAGACCAACACCAAACCAAATTATTTCCTAGACCGAACCGCACCGAACCACATTTTTAAAGCGCAGACCGAATCCAAACCGCCTAGACCGAAAATTTTTTTAATGGCATTTTTTTTGGGCCGAATAGGAATTAAAACACATAAAGAAAAACAACACTACAGAAATTGAAACAAAGATTAATAAAAACACTAAAAAATTAACAAAAAACGATCCATAATCAACCCTAAACAAAGATTAAACACAAAAAACAAAGATTGAACGCAAAAAAAACTAAACGACCAAATAAACACAGAAAAAACGACACTATAGAATTTAAAACAAAGATTAATAAAACAAAAAAAAATTAACAAAAAACGATCCATAATCAACCCTAAACAAACTTTAAACAAAGATTAAACACAAAAAACGAGTCGTCAAACCCTAAACGAACAAACAAACGAAAAAAAAGGGGAAGAATACAAAATACTTACTTGGACAGTTGGAACATAAAAGAGAAGATTCAAGATTCAAGATTCAAGAATGAAGACAATGAACAGGGGAGGAGACGGCGCCGGCGAGAGCTAGGGTTTTTTTTAGTGAGAGAATGGGAGTGGGAGATTTTAGAATATAAGATTATAAGAATAGGGATAGGGTTTTTAGAATCAAAAGAAATTGAAAAAGAGGACATGAGTGTGGAACGACTGGGGTTAGGGGTTTTTTAAGGGTTAGATTTTAGAATATAAGTTTTGGGCTTGGGGCCCTGGGCTATTGTAGTTTCGTAAATATTTCGGTGTTCGGTCTAATAATTCGGTTTTCGGTTTTAGAAAATTCCAAACCTAATCCAAACTAAAATATTTCGGTTTTTGAATTTTCAAACCTAATCCAAACCAAATTTAAAAAACACCAAATCATATTTGTAATTCGGTTTGGTCTGGTTCGATTTGCGGTTTTAATCCGAATAAGTTTCACCCCTACATATGGTTTTGAATTTTGTGTAAAATTCAGCAATGGACATAGTTGAATCTTGGGTCAATTGGGTTAATTCCTCCTGTAAACAGTACAATTGAGCACTAGAAGAACGCCCATATTGTTCTTGAAGTTCATCCCAAATGTCTTTGGCAGTCTTATGACATTGTACACTTTTGGCAATGTTGGGTTCAAAAGAAGACAATAACCAACCTATAACTACATCACTCACTCTCTTCCAAGCATGAAGATCAGTAGAATCTTTGGATGGTTTGGTGGTTCTGCCATCAACAAATGTTAATTTGTTTTTAGTAGATAAAGTAAGAACAATTTCCCTTCTTCGATCACTGTAACCCATTGAAGACATTAGTAATAATTTTGTGACCCACATCAGAAGGATGAAGGTAGTAAATGCTAGCAGGGTTGTTTGTGGGTTCAATAGAAGGTAAATGCTGGGCTGTTTGGTGGAGCAGTAGTGAGAGAAAGAATAATGGGAGTTTTAGATGTAGAAATTGGATCTGCCATGAAAATGAACAAAAGGTAAAGAAAGATAGAAGAAGCGGAAGAAAGAAGACAAGATGAAAGAATGACGGAAGATGTACAAGATCAATTCCAGGGCTCTGATACTATGTTGAAATCAAAGAACAAAAACAGGATATACAATCAATCTTGATATTTCACTTTTTTTTATTAATTTGAATTGATTAATTACAATGAGAAAAAGGCTTGGCTATATATAAATACAAGAGAAAGACTAAAATCAAGAATAGAAACTATAGTACAATAACAACTTCTTGATAGTACATAGTTAGTTACATTGTTATATAACTGACTAACTAATTTTGTGATGCTGTGTTTGATGACTTGGAGCTGCAGTTGATGGTATGGCAGTATGATGTTGTTGATTGTGTGCACTGCTGTAGGTGTGCTCTCCAACATGTTTGTAGCTAGTTAGATACTTCCATATACTCTATTATTCCAAGTCTCTTGTCACCAGATTTTTTGAGGGAGAGGTTGGCTTGTTAAAGAAAATAATTCATCTCAGCATAACCGAAGAAGCAATAAGCATAAATGTTTTCTTGGTCACTTTTCCCAAACATAATTAATAGTATTTCTCTCTTGGTATAATAGGAGACCGAAAAATATGTATGAGGTATATAAAGTGTTTGCTAAGAATACAGTGATAGAATAAGGAAGAACTTTTTTGTATTCCAATTAAGGCTATTGATATAGCCTTTATACAAGAATAGGCACAATCAAATCCCACTAAAATAGCCAAGAATATCTCAATTAAAGATATTTTCTAATAATCAAGCCTAATTACAAGGTAACAAAATAATCCTAAAGATAATTATCTTAACACCCCCCTTCAAGGTGGAGCATGAGGATCATAAATGCCCAACTTGTGATGTAAGAAATTGAACTAAGTTTTTCCAAGTGCTTTGGTGAAGATATCAGCTAATTGAGAAGTAGTAGGAACATAAGAAGGATCAAAGAGACCATCCTGAACAGCATCACGAATAAAATGACAGTCAACCTCGATGTGTTTAGTGCGCTCATGAAGAACAGGATTCTTGGCAATATGAAGGGCGAATTGACTATCACAGAAAATAGGGATAGCTTTAGGCTAATGCACCCCTACGCTTAAGAGCAAACCTTTCAACCATTTTAGTTCACAAGTGACATAAGCCATAGAGCGATATTCTGCCTCAGCAGAAGAACGTGCCACATTGGGTTGTTTCTTAGATTTCAAGAAATCTGAGAATTTCCAAGAAATATCAACCATCCTGTTAGAGAACGACGAGTCAAAGGAAAAGCATCCCAAATCAGAATCGCACCAACCTATTAAATTCAAGTCAGTGTCAGAAGACAACAAAATTCCTTGACCAGGACAATTCTTCAAATATCGAATGACCCGCAAAACAGCATCCCAATGGTCTTCGCGAGGTTCATGCATGAATTGAGAAAGAACATGAACAGAGTATGGCAAGTTAGGGCGAGTAACAACGAAATAAATTAAACGACCCATAAGACGTCGATAAGGTTCTGGATTAAATAGGAACGAGCTAGTAGAATGAGATAACCGATGATTCTGCACAATCGGAGTGCTAGCATGTTTGGAACCTAGAAGACCTGTATTAGATATAATATCAAGTGTGTACTTCCGTTGACTGAGAAAGATACCTAATGAGTTACGTGCAACCTCTATACCCAAGAAATATTTGAGACGTCCATGATCCTTCATATGAAAACACGAGCTCAAATAATTTTTAAAAGAGGTCAATGCAGTAGAATCATTTCCGGAGATAAGAAGATCATCAACGTATACAAGAAGATTAATTTGAATAGATGTTTTATAGTAGGTGAAAAGAGAATAGTCGGAATAAGATTGCAAGAAACCATAAGATTTGAGAGCAGTGACTAATTTAGAAAACCAACATCTAGGCGCTTGTTTGAGACCATATAAAGACTTTTTCAACCAACAAACCATTCCAGGGGAATTTGAAGAAAAACCAATAGGTAATTTCATGTAAACATCTTCATCAAGATCACCATGAAGAAAAGCATTATGGACGTCCATCTGATGGAAGTCCCAATTTTTCGAAGCAGCAATAGCGAGAAATGCACGAACAGTTACCATCTTGGCTACTAGGGCAAATGTCTCGTTGTAATCAAGGCCTTCTACCTGATGATTCCCGAGAACAACAAGACGAGCTTTAAGGCGCTCAATACTGCCATCGGAATGATACTTTATTTTGTATATCCATTGGATCCCCAAAGCCTTCTTCCCCTTAGGTAATTTGGTCATATACCACGTGCAATTATCCTCCAATGCCCCGATTTCTTTTTGCATGGTCACTGGTGCTAAGAAAGTTCTATGTTGCACAGTAAATTTATCACAATTAACATAGTAAGCTATAGGATAGGAGTTACCTGAGGAAGACATAAATGCAAGAGTAGAGGAATATGGACTTTTGGAGATTACTGGGTTATTTACATAGTCACGAAGTCGAACAGAAGGTAGCTTCTCACGGTGGCCAAGATCCAAATTGTCAGTATAATTAGAATCAACATTAGTAGAGATTGACAACTCAACAGAAGTACCAGGAGGGGCATTATTCAAATTAGAGGAACCAGGAGTAGTAGAAATTGTTGGAGAAGGTAAGGAGTTAGAGGAATGAGATTGAGACGAGGGAATGTATTTAGAAGGAATTAAGCTGGGAGAGGAAGAGAAAAAATTATACCCAAGCTCACCATAGTCTATAAAAGGAATATCCACATTTTCAAGGGATGGGGTATTGGAGTTAGAGTGGGCACTTGAAGCATAAGGAAAACAATTCTCAAAGAACTTAACATCACGGGAGACAATATTTTTTTCAAGTCTAGATCGTACAAATACCACCCTTTTTCCCCAAAAGGATAGCCTATGAAAATACATTTTCGGCTTCGACTAGCAAACTTATCCCCCTTAGAGTGCTGATTGTGAGCATAGCATAAGTATCCAAACACCCGAAGTTCATCAAAAGAAGGTGTACCAAACAACATTTCATCAGGAGTTTTATTATTCAAAAGAACAGAAGGTGTTTTGTTTATGAGATGGACAGCAACAAATACACACTCCCCCTAAAAGATTAAAGGAACTTGGCTTTGGAAGCGTAAAGCTCTAGCAACATTAAGAATATGTCTATGTTTGCGTTCAACCCTTCCATTTAGTTGCGATGTACCAACACAAGAAGTTTGAAAAATTATGCCATTTGCCAGAAAATATTCTTTTAAACAAAAGAATTCAGTCCCATTATCACTCTGAACATATTTGATTGTTTGAGAAAATTGACGATCAACCATAGCAATAAAATTTAAAAAAAACTAAAAACTTCAGTTTTATTCACCATCAAATAAACCCAAACAACACGAGAAAAATCATCCACTAATGTCAAGAAATAGTGTGACCCACAAGAAGCAGGGGTATCATGATGATCTAACTCATCCCAAAGCACACATAATTTGTTGTAATAGACATTAACAGGCATGGTCTTGGTTTGTTCACAGTTATTTAGTTCAGTTTTTGATGGGTGTATGCAAGGGCCATTAATCACAGAGAAACATTCATGTAAGTCATCCCAAAGCTTGCATTAACATATCTTGAAAGCAAACGTTCATAAGTAAATTATATTCAGTTGCTTTTGGAAACAAATATTTTATTTCAAATTGTAGATTTTAGGTCATCAATGAAGAATTTGAGAATGACAAGGTTTTGAAAGTCATTCTCAACTGTGACCACTTTTATAGCAACACTAAAATTCGAATCAAATTCATATTTTCAAATGAAATCACTATTTCCAAACATAGCATTATACAATTTCAAAATACATACAGAAAAACAATAAATAGTGAAAGAAGAAGAATAAGAACAAGAATAAGAACAAGAAGAAAAACCTGCTAGGAGAAGTGCAACGAATACGTATAATAGCACCAGGTAACAATACTTTGTTTCTAAAAGCGAAAATTCCTAAACGACTTGGTAATTCTACTGCTTCCGCCATTAAAATTAACAAAAATGAAATAGAGAAGGATCAAGGAAGAAAAAACGGTGTTTCTAATTTTGTTCTATTATGAGTTCTCCACCTATATGTTTTCTATAAAGATTTTGCTTAAATAATTGGTACACATTTTTTGCGTTATCCTTTAATCTTTGATTATTATCGGATGTACAACTCCATACTGATTTATGGGGACCGGGTACATACTACATACTATAAACTATAGTAACTAGTCTGATCGATGCGACGAGGCAGGGCCGAGGATGATAAAATGATTTCTATGATGCCGACTAACTTAAAATAAAATTAAATATCTTAGTCACTCTTGTTATGTCCTACACTATTAGGGGATAGAGTACGAATGCCACGGGTGGATGGAGTATACTATTCCCGTGTCTATATTCACCTATAATTTTTATGTATCTATTATTTTTTCGTTTCTTTTTGTTTGTCTATTTTACTTTTTGCACGTATTTCAAAGCAAATTTTAAACTTCGATGTCTTTTGATATGCATTATGAAAAATAGTAAAAGTTATATAAAAAAATTCTTTGCATCAAGGCGAGTCTAACAAGATCCCACATGAATATAATTTGTCTTAATATATATTTCAAAAATTAAATTTAAAATTCTCTCTCCTAAAGTGGAAATAATTAAAGTGGACAAACAAAAAGTAACAGAGGGAGTATCTTTTTTAGCGTCTAAAGCGCGTAAAATTTTCATATGCTCACCTGCTTACATATCTATATGCATTCAAATTCATCCCCATTCACTATGGCCAAAGGGTATGCTTATCAAGGGCATACACATTTTACATCTGCCTCACATGCACTTCAAATTTGCGTTATATACTTCATAAATCTTTACAGATTTAATAGCACATATAATTTTGTTTAAAACATACATGATACAATGTAATAAAATTAAATTAAATATCCTTGTTTAAATGTCAATAATTTTTAGGAAAAATTATATAAAACTACCTAATCTATACCCTTTCTTTTAAAAAACTACCTTATATAAAAAAATATGCAAAAAACTACCTTATATAATACAATTCTTTGCAAAACACTACCTTGTTAAGATTTTTGTCATTTGACCGTTAAAACTGACGTTGACCAGCACGCCCCAAGCATGTGCCCCATTAAAACCCATCCTTCCTCGTCAATTATATCTTTGTGTCGACATTCTTACCTACCCAAACTCAAAACATCAAATTCTCCCATAACTTTCTCCCCACCTTCCTTTCTCACTTCATATTAAATGCTTCTCATTAAAGATCTTCTCAACTTTGTTTATGTATTTCATTTATTAGGGTTTAGGGTTAATTTTCGCATACTGTAGGTGCTACACTTTTGGATGCATTTTTGTTCTTAATTTTGCATTTCGTTTTTTATTAAGTGCATCTTTGTTTCTGTACTTCCTATTGATTGTTGGTGTGTCTTTATTATTTCTTAGGGTTCATTAAATTACATAGATTAATAAGATGAAGAAACTGAAAATTAGAAAAAAAAGTTGTTAAAGAGAAAGGGATGGGCTCTGAGTTGGCTACTGAGGTGGGTAGTGTAGGTGTTGTTAGGGTAGATAAGGTGGCAATTGTTAGAGTTGATGTGGTAGGTAAGGATGTTGTTGAGTTGGAAAGTGCTAGTGCACATGTTGATGTTGGGGATATGGGACCACCACTCAAAGATATGAGTATTAAAGAAAGAAGGATTGCTAACCCTAAATCTAAAACAGAAAAATCAACTGCTACACCCTCCCTAATCCTCACAGCAAACCAAACAGCCTACATAGAGGAGAATTCTGATTTTAATGATAGTAAGGATGAAGATTATAGTGTTGGTGATGAGGATGAATCTGAGGATGATGCTGATTTGTTTGCAGAAAATGTAGTTTATGGGCTTGATGATGTATTTATAGGGGATGATGATTTAAGAGTGGTAGTAGATAAGGAGATTGATGAAGAAAATAACAGAGACATATACTATAATGGAGAGGGGGATGAATTAGAGTCTGATGATGATGATTTGGGTGCTTTGAATGATGATGAGGAAGGTCTAAGGAGCTATCCTACATCAATCCTGAGGTTGATTTCAAGGGTAAGATCAATTTATCTCTAGGCCTTAAATTTCCATCAACACATGTGTTTAGAAAAGCACTAAGGTATCATGCTATTGAATTTGGATTTAGTGGTTTAATGTAGTAGTATGTTGTTTTTTTATTTTCAAGAACTAATGTATGTTGAATGTACTAAGTGAATTTCAAGATGTTAAATGTACTATGTGAATTTCAAGAACCAATGTATGTTGAATGTAATGATTTTGAAGCATCAAGAGCATCAGTGTTTGTGATGTTTTACATTTACAACAAATCAGAGAGTAATACATTTTCAACATCAAGAGCATTAGTGAGTTATACATTTGCAGCTGCACCAACAGTTACTGATTTTGAAGCATTAGTGTATCTATGTATGTGTTGATTAGTGCATTAAGAGAATCTATTTGCAGCACCAACATGTTACTGATTATTGATTTTGAAGCAACAGTTACTGATTTTGAAGCTGCACCAATATGTTGATTAATGTATTCATTTTCAGCAAATGTTGAGAAGAAATCTCCCAAACGTTGTTGATTGTATACACACCAACAGTGTATATACACATACATATTTGCAGCACACCTACAATGAGAATATACACATACACCAACAGCAAATCAGGAAAAGCAATGTAATATACACAATACCACAAAAGAAATTAATAGACAAAATACAAAACCCATTTCATTCATCACAAACATGTTACAATAACCAATTAACTAATACAAATTCCTAAATAATTCATAAACTTCATTTACTAGCCTTGATTAGTACAACCAACACCAACAAAAAACAAAACAAAAACCCTAATACAAAGCTACACAACTGATTTCCATGCTTCCTCTGATCCATCAATTTGTTCTTAATTCTTTTAAGATCTACGATTGCTTGTTCCTTTTCGAATTCCAAGCAACAAACCTTTGAACTCAAAATCTTGATTTCGGTTGCTAATTGTCGCTTCTCCTCCACAAGTGTGTTTGTCACTGCTCTTTGCCAATCACACATTTCAGGTACATCAATCCACTTAAACTTCTTGCAATTGTGTCAGGATCGTAAAAAGCACAACACTTGAACCTTCTTCCAGGATTTTCCTTGGTCCATGAGACTTCTCTCCTTGCAAATGGAGCCCCACAACCACATTTCTCGGG
The DNA here is from genome assembly GCA_019425755.1 of Amaranthus cruentus. Classification (NCBI taxonomy): domain Eukaryota; kingdom Viridiplantae; phylum Streptophyta; class Magnoliopsida; order Caryophyllales; family Amaranthaceae; genus Amaranthus; species Amaranthus cruentus. The sequence goes on along the minus strand of CM033457.1, from coordinate 6,822,888 downwards.
CATCGAATTGTCTGTTGAAGAAGGGGAAGAATGGGAATAATTCGATGTAATGGATGATTAAAGTTTAAGGTTTCAATGGTTGAAGAAGGGGAAGAAGCGAATGATATGGGAATCCAGTGTTCCATTTCGATTTTAAAGAAGGAGAAGCTTGGTTTTATGAGGGCACGTGCTTGGGGCGTGCTGGTCAATGTCAATTTTACCATTCAACTGACGAAAATCATAACAAGGTAGTGTTTTGCAAAGAATTGTACTATATAAGGTAGTTTTTGCAAAAAAAAATTATATAAGGTAGTTTTTTTTTTTTTTAAAGGGTATAGATTAGTTAGTTTTATATAATTTTTTCTAATTTTTAATAAAAATATACAAAATTGATATAAATTTGTACATTGTAGATATAGGCTAGTGATTATGGGGTTGGGCTGGTGGGTATGTAGCACGTAAGACTTCATACTTACTACATGCTCACTACTCATAGGGTGGACATTCATACCCATACCACCAAAATTGTACCCATACATGTCCTAACTGGGCGAATGCGATGCAAAACTCATAAATTTTTATTCGCTTGTCAGGACTATATTAGAAATTTTTATGGGTGGGTTTTGGTGGGTTTGGGCGGGTAGCAAGCGAGAATTTTCAGTGTGCTTGAATTTTCAAAAGTTTGTCCGCCATTGCGGATCTTATTTTTTGCCATAGACCACTTTCTTAGCGGGCGAGATCCGTAAATAAATGAGCATGACCGATACAAAATTTTTTATATATTATCTTATAAATATTACAATGCACTATCCAAAATACTCCAAATGCCAAAATATTCTCAAAAAACAAGCACTTGATGTTGCAAGAGGAATACATAAGACAATAAAGTTGAAATTCTAAATGTCCACATAGTTGGACTATAAGTAAATGGACTAAGGACTTAGAGTTTAGCCTCTTGATGTATTTTATCTTTTCATATAGTTTTTTAAAATAAAAAGAATAATTTGCGAATTACAGCCTTAAAATTTAGCACATTTGCGAATTACAGCCTCAATGTTTATTCTTTGTGAATTACAACCACCAAAGTATCAAAATTTGCAGGTTTAAGCCAAAACACAGAATTCCGACCATTTTGGTGGTCGGGATTTTAGGTTAAGTGGTTGAAGTTATGTGATTTTGGCCTAAACTTGTAAACTTTGATACTTTAGTGGCTGTAATTTGTAAAAAATAAACATTAAGGTTGTAATTCCTAAAGGCGCTAAACTTTAAGGCTGTAATTCACAAATTACTCAAATAAAAAATTATAAAAATTGTGTATTAAAAATAAGTGGACAGGCGGATATATCCACGAATATTACTTTTGTGTCGCTACCCGCCTATTTAACTTTGCGGACGATATTACCCATCCAAATATATATCTTTTATAAGAAAAAATTATTGTCTAAGTCCGCCCATTTTTCAAGTCAGATTGATCGAACTTGACGGTTAGACACCGATGAACAACTCTACTCACTATGTTTCTTAATGACCGTTAATGAGGCAAAATTGTGACAAAATTTGATAAATGGAATCTCATCTCATGTTGTATTTAATTTATAATTATATAAAGTATGTATAATTAGTACTACTTTCAATTCAATCCATTAGTCCCATTTAATTTTTTACAGTTGTCGAGCAATATTTTAACTATCAATATCTCTAATTATTTATAATTAAAAATTATAAAAATTATGAGTGATAAGTGAATAATGATGAAAAATACAAATTAAGAGTGATAAATGAATAGTGATATAAAATAAAATTAAGAGTGATAAGTGAATAGTGATAAAAAATATATTGGACTAATGGGTAGAATAAAAGAGTAATAAATTTTTGATTTTTCCAAATCTATCATCTTGTGACAAGTGTCACTTTACAATGTATTTTTACAAACATGTGCCACATGTCACACTAACAATGCAATATTTAGGTCATTCATTCATCTTCCATAATAATGCTATGCAAATTATCAATTAAGAGTTTTATTTGAAGGGGTTGTAATTGTAATTGTAATAAAAAAATTAGTGGCAAAATAAATTCCACAAGTTGACATTAATATTAATATAAATTATAAATATTGATAATTTGTATTCTAACCCATAAATAATGTAAAACTTATAAACATTAGATATTTATTTTTTAACTCCTCTCTTTATTTTTCCTAATGTAATGCACTATAAAGTGAGAGTTTATTAGAGAAGGTGAATAATTTAAAAAATAAAGTTAGAGTAATACATTTGGAGTAACTCATGTAATCTTATTTTATATTGTAAATTTACAATAAAAGAGTTATCAAATATACCTTTCTAGTAATGTATTACACAAAAAAAATAAAGGAAATTTCACGTGGTAACCTTGAGGTATTGGGTTTTCCACGTGGTAAGCAAAAACATTTTTAAAATTCACGCGGTTACCCTAAGGTTTACCCAATTAAATATCCATGACCTTTTTACCTATAAAGCGTTGGGAAAACCATCGATTAGTCTAACATTGAATAGATTGAAACACGCTCCAAAGACTACATTTTCTCTATTTCCTTGACCCTAATTTGTGATCTTTGGAGTGTGTTTTGATGAATTTGTGTTTCGAATTTGGGGAATTAGAGTTAGGGAATCAAGGTTTCAAAACTCAGAGAAATAGGAGAATTGGGGTTAGGGTAATAGAAAAATGCAATATTTGGGGTGTGTTTCAATGTATTCAATCATAGAACCAAGGCATCATTACTAATAGACGGTTTTCAAACATTTTATACGTAAAAAGATCACAGAGGTTTGATTGGGTAAACCTCAGGGTTACCGCGTGAATTTTAAAAACATTTTGGTTACCACACGGAAAATCCAATACCTAAGGTTACCACGTGAAATTTTCCAAAAAGAAATTTAATTTTAGGTATATAACAAAATTAGATGGTACTATTGAAGATTTTTCGACTACTACTACTTTCAATGGTCATCAAGAACATTTGAATTTACTAATTTTAGTATTTCTTTCTATAATTTAATTTTAGTGTCCAGTTATGACGGAATGTTTAATTGTAATATCTATTCAAATGTATCACTATGATAACTTCATTAGCACTTTGAATTTTATTATATATTATGATAATGATTACATTTAGTACAAATTTGCTAATGCTTAATTGATAACTATCAAGCATATCCGAGAAGTGGTAAAATGTTTTTTTATCATGACTTTGCTAAATTTTGGTCATAGGTCCTACATATATTATTAACTCCTACAATCTGTAATAACAAAAGTATGAACTGTCATGGCGGATCTATGTACGGGCCGTGCCCCGAGAGAAATTTTTTTGGCATTTTTTTGTTCTAATCTTAATATTATCCTCTATGTTCAACATTTTGATTTTTTAAGGTGTTTTTACTCTTAATCTTAATTTTTATGTTATAATCTTTAATCATAATCTTAAATTCTTGTTGTTATAATCTTTATTCTCAATCTTGATTCTTATTGCATATAAGTGTTTTTTGATATCTGATAACAATGCCGTCTAAATTTGATTGAAGTTAGAATTGGGAAACCACTGTGTCTCAGACCTAATGTTCATTCAGGCTATATGAACTAAATAGCACACCAAGTACACAGATTCACAATAGAGGATGATTCTTTAGAAGTTAGAAGTGAGAGTTGCAGATTATGTTTTTAGGTATTTGACTATTTGGTTAGAATCTCACGTGAATTACTGTTAAGCTAGAATGCAAATCTAAAGTCGCGAGTCTTGGTTAATTCATTTTATGAATGCTATGTTTTAGGTGAAGTCGAGATTCAGGTTGACTGAATAACAAAACACTATGGTTGACTTTTGCAATTGATCAATATGAATCTCAAGTGATTTGTTGACTACCCTCTCAGCTCGCTCTTCTCTATTTTGTTGGGGAATTACTTGTTATAAAACATTTTTCCTGATTTAAGAGATTGTTTCACAAAGATACTATATCCGACTCACATTAGCTAATTTCATCCATTCGTTGGTGCCCCAGGGAACTCTAAACCCTAAACCCGCCACTGTGAACTGTGCATAGCACGAGTATAGTGATTCTTGAATTACAATGATTCTTTTTTATGCCACAATTAGGTAATGACAAAGTGTGATCTTTAATAATAATCAATAAATTAAAGATGCTTTATGATAGTATTGGAAGAAAAATAGCAAGATGATACCAATGATAGAAAAGTTAAAAAGAAAGGGGAGGAAACGAAAGTTTGGAAACTTTCTTAAAAGAGAAAAAAAAGCACGTAATAAGCTCTAAATAAAGCATCAATCATAATTTCAATAAGAATCAATTGAGGATAAAATTAGAATTTTGTAAACGGACATTTAGGAAACATAATTCTTGAAATGATATATATTTCAATATGAACAAACAAATTGAAACTGTCAACTACAGTATTGTAAACAAACTTTTAAAAACAAAGAGAGTAAAATGTTTAAAAGAGTTGGGTATTGCGAATTGGGTCTTTTTGAAAGATAAAATAATGCGGAATTAAAGGTTAAGAAATGTGTTTAGGGTTTATGAATACTGTTTGTATTAACTTAAATGATGAATTTACAGCCCTATAAATATACAAGCTAAAATCTAACTTAGGAAACAAAATAATCTAAGGAATAAAATACTACTCTAATAACGGAAAAGAATAATTACATAATATTCCCATATATTCCTACACTCCCCCTCAAGTTAGGTCATAGGGTTGCCAATGCCTAACTTGGATAATGTTTTCTCGAAAACTTCAGCTAAAACTGCTTTCGTTAGAATATCTGCAAGTTGATCTTCAGATTTTACGTGAGGAATGCGAATAATTTTGTTCTCCAATTTCTCCTTTATAAAATGTCTATCTATCTCCACATGCTTGGTTCGATCATGCTGAACAGGGTTTTCCGATATATCGATGGCGGCTTTGTTATCACAGTACAAGGTGCATGTCTCAGATGATGGAAAGTCTAGTTCACCCAGAAGTTTCTTAAGCCATAATACCTCTGTTATCCCTTTAGCTACTCCTCTGAACTCGGCTTCTGCGCTTGACAAAGCAACCACCTTTTGTTTCTTACTTCGCCAAGTAACCAAATTACCCCCTATAAGAGTGAAGTACCCTGATGTGGACTTTCTGCTATCACGATCTCCTGCCCAATCAGCATCAGTATAAGCCACTAGATCAAGGTGCCCATTATTCCCAAAGAATACTCCTCTTTCACTTGTACCCTTTAAGTAACTCATGATCCTCATAACAACCTCTAAGTGTGGTACTTGAGGTGAATGCATAAATCGACTAACCACTCCCACTGCATAAGCTATATCTGGTCTGGTATGGGAAAGATAGATGAGCTTTCCTACTAACTTCTGATAGTTTTCTCTGTCTGCTGGTTCTCCTTCAAGGGAAGTCTGTAGTCTATGATTAGTAACAATAGGAGTATCAACAGGTTTACAGTCAAGCATACCTACTTCAGCAAGAAGGTCCAAGATATACTTTTTCTAATTTATGAAGATCTCTTTTTTCGATCGATAAACCTTAATCCCAAGAAAGTATTTCAAGTTTCCCAAGTCTTTCATCTCAAACTCCTTAAATAATTTCTCCTTCAAATTGTTGATCTCCTCCTCGTTATCTCCAGTTATAACCATATCGTCAACATAAATGATCAGGCATGTCATCTTCCCATTTACTTTCTTCAAGAACAGAGTATGGTCGGAGTTACTCTGTTTGTACCCAAATTTCTTCATAGCTGTGGTAAATCTCCCAAACCAAGCCCTTGGTGATTGCTTTAAACCATACAGAGCACGCCTAAGCTTACATCCTTCTCCCAGAGAGAAATCACTTGAGAACCCAGGAGGAGCATGCATATACACTTCTTCTTCAATTTCTCCATGGAGGAAGGCATTCTTTACATCAAACTGATATAATGGCCAATCCTTATTTACAGCTATCGAGAACAGAACTCTGATCGTGTCAATCTTTGCCACAGGTGAGAAGGTTTCAGAATAATCGATCCCATAAGTTTGGGTGTACCCTTTTGCCACGAGCCGAGCTTTGTATCTCTCAATAGTTCCATCTGCGTGGTACTTAATTGTAAACACCCACTTGCAACCCACTGTTTTCTTGCCTTCAGGCAGAGTACACTGTTCCCATGTGTTATTTTTCTTGAGAGCTAGAATTTCATCTTCCATTGCTTTTCGCCACTTCGGGTTCTGAAGTGCTTCATCAGTATTTCGAGGAATAGAACTAGAGTATAGACTGATTTTGAAAGCCCTGACTGCTTGGGCCAGTTTATTTCCTTCATCTCTGTCAATAGGGTATCTCGATCTCTGCGCTTCAAACTCGGGGTCATACCTCTTTGGAGGAACACCTCTAGTTCTTCTTGGGGGCAATTCATACCTGCATGGAGACTTAGTAGCACCAGATAGATCCACATCAACAATAGGCGGTTCAGCTATTACCTCTTGAGGCTCAGATATAACCTCTACACCAGTAGATGCATCAGACAGGGTAGGTATAGCATGAGGAGTAGGAATGACTATATTCTCAGTAGCAATATCTTTGGGATTACCTACTTGCTCTTTGGGGTCTAGATCATCAGAAACGGAATAAATAAGCCAACTCAAGTCATCACATGTAGTCTCCCCCTGAGGACGAAGCTGGGGGTAGAAATACGATGTCTCAAAGAAATCACAATCCAGAGTAGTATAGAGTCAATTATGAGTCGGATCAAAGCAACGATACCCCTTTTGATTAACACCATAGCCCACAAAGATACATTTGACAGCCCGGGGTTCAAGTTTGTGGCGAGTAGGTTTGGGTAAGTGAACATAGACAATGCACCCAAATATGCGAGGGGGTAAGGAGTGGGTAGAAGGGAGAGTGTAATGTTGTTGGAGGGTGGCAAGAGGAGTTTGGAAGTTAAGGGTTTTGGAAGGTAGTCTATTTGACAGGTAGGTGGCAGATGCAAGGGCTTCGGGCCAGAAATAGGATGGAACATGGGCTTCAAACATAAGGGCACGACTCATTTCAAGGAGATTCCGGTTCTTTCTTTCGGCTACCCTATTTTGTTGTGGGGTATGGGAACAAGAGGTTTGATGTATAAGGCCATGAGAAGTAAAAAAATGTTCCATGTGTTGGTTAAGGTATTCCCCCCCGTTATCTGACCGAATGATTTTGGGCTTAGTGTTGAATTGGGTTGCAATCATATTGTAAAATTTCACAAAGGCATCAAAAACATCAGATTTATGTTTCAAAAAATATACCCAGCACATTCTAGTACAGTCATCAATAAAAGAAACTAAATAGGAATAATGTTGTTTATTACACTCAGGAGCTGGGCCCCAAACATCAGAATGTATTAAAATAAAAGGTTCGTTGCTACGACTACTACTCGGATAATAAGAATGTTTGTGACTCTTAGCAAGTACACATGCTTCACAGTCCAGGGATATATGAGAATTACTAAATGATGGAAAAAGACGTTTTAGATACCCTAAGGATGGATGTCCAAGACGTCTATGCCAAGTCCATAAATGATGATCATGAGACCCATGAGCAAGCAAAGTGTGACCCGTTTGAATCGCTCCATCCACATAGTATAATCCATCTCGTTCAGTACCACGCCCAATAATCTTCCCTGTCTGAGCATCCTGCACAACACAATCAGAAGAGGACATAAGCACAGTACAATTTAATTCACGAGTCAGCTGACTAATAGATAATAATTTATGGGACAAGCTCGGAATTAAAAGACAATTTTTCAAATTCAGGGACGGAGAAATTTGAACGGGCCCAGATCGATCGACACTTACACACTCCCCATTAGCTGTTTGGATAAAGGTACGGGTTTGTGGGTTAGTGGATAGGAGGTCGTGGGAATCAAACGTCATAGTGTCGGTGGCCCCACAATCAAATATCCATTGGGTAGAATATGGGTTTTTACACATGAGTCCAAGGGATAAACTCAAATTGGGCCGAGGGAACTCATTTGGGCCGTGGGTTTGTACTGACATTTTTGATTGAAAATCAAAAGTTGGAGCAAAAGGATATAAACCCATTTTCTTGGATTTTGGGTTGGCATTTAGTGGGTTATAAACCTCACAAAGGTGGAAAATTTGAAAAAGATAAGATTTTAAAACAAAAAAAATCATGAAACAAGAGCCCAAACAAAGTTATCCCAAAAGTAAGCGTCAAATTCCCAAAGCACAGGTCTGGAGTTGTTCGCAGTTACTAAGTGCGAACAGCTGGGCTGACTTTTTGACCTGTTCGCAGTTACTAACTGCGAACAGATATGCGTGTTTTATTTCTTCCCAGACCCCATTTCCCCCAATTCCATAAACCCTAAGCTTTAAAAAAACGACATTTCTCTCCTTCAAACCCCTCTTAAACTACCTTGCCTCCATCAATTCTTTCATTCATAATCTAATTTAGCACTTCAAATCTAGTCTGGGATAGTCTAGCTTGCTCAAAGGTATTTTTTTTTTAATTTTTTCAGTTATTTTCGTTTTTTAGGGTAATATTAAACTTTGTTTTAAATACTCCAATGTAGGTTAATTCTTCAATCAACACTCTTTTGAAGCATCCACAATTGATCAAGGTAATGTCTAATTGTTCTATTGTCTCACTTTTGTTGGTTGATTAGTTGTTGGTGATGATGAGCATTGATATGTATTCTTTAGAAATATATGAACTTATTATTTACTCCAATGAAAATACTTAACTGATATTTATTGAAAATACACAATTGAAAATACTTTTTTGAATTATATGAACTTATTAGTTACTTAAGTATTTGAATTTTATTAGAATTGATGATGATGTTGTTGGGTATTTAGGATTATGTTTGTGTTGATCTAGAAATATATTATTAGAATTTAGGATGTTGTTTTGGGATTAATGATGATCTTCATTATGTTTGTATTGATGTAGAAATGGCGTCACTTCGTGTGACTATTGTGTGTTTTTGGAATGGTTCTATTCGAGAAAGTAGTGGGAATGTTGATTATGTTGGTGGTAGACGTAAGTTGTTTGCGTGCAAATCAAACATGGAATTGATTGACTTTAAACGTCTTATAAGTTCTAGGATTGCGTTGGATCCCACAAAATTTACCGTTGATATAAGTTTCAAGTATTTCATGAGTGGACAATATACAGTCCTTCCGGTTGAGGATGAGTACGCTTTAGATGCTATGTGAGAGCATTCAAAGATTTCCCATTCTTTAGAAATCTACGCGGAAATAGTTCCCTTAGGTAATGTGGTTGCTTCTAATCCTAATCCTACTCCTACACCTATGCCTATATCCACTCAAGATTCGTTTAATCCTTCCCCTTCTTGTACTCCTTCTCAACCCCCTCCCAATCAAGTTTCAAATGATGAAGTAGTAAACTTAGGAGATATGGATGATGGTTTTTCAAGTAATGAGCTTGATGATGATCCATCTGAGGAAGATGTGGATGTGGATGAGGATGCCCTAGCAACTGACATGACTTTAGGAAATATTCCTATAATTGTTCCCCCTACACCCTATGCAAAATGTCCACCTGTAGATGAGCATGAGGAGGACAACTCATGGAGGACTTGGGCTTGTGATACTACTTACACTGAAGAAGGGGAGTTGGAGAAGGGTATGAGGTTTGATAATAAGGAAGCTTTGTTGGAAGCTATAAGAGTGTATCATATTCGTAGAAATGTGGAGTATAGAACCGAGACTTCAAACCAATCAGTCCTTACCTTGAAATGTAAGCGGGGTTGTTCATGGAGACTTAGGGCTAGGATTGATACATATACATCTTCCTGGCTTATTGTTACATACAATGGGAAGCATGAGTCTTGTATTCAGGATAGTGACATTGTCTCGGTTGGACACATTCACTTGACATCCTCTGTTATTAACAATGTGATTAGAAATTGTGTTTCTAAAGACCCATCAATTAAGGTATCTGTAGTTCTTCAGATGGTTAAAGATCGTTTTGGTATTGAAGTGAACTACAAGCGAGCTTGGTGTGCTAAGCAACAAGCATTGTTGTCCATATATGGGTCTTGGGAAGGTTCTTACACTCTCCTTCCTCAATTTTTAAAAGCTTTGCAACATTCGAACCCGGGCTTGGTAGTTGATTGGTTCTTTAAGGAAGACAATGAGATGGGTGCTTATAGACGACCTAATATTAGAACCTTCCAACGGGTCTTTTGGGCGTTTAAACCTTGCATTGATGGCTTCAATCATTATAAACCCCTTATTGCCATTGACGGCACACACTTGTATGGTAAGTATCGTCATACTTTATTGACTGCCATTGCCCAAGATGGTAATAAGGGAATCTTTCCATTAGCTTTTGCCTTGGTTGAGAAGGAGTGTATAGCTGCGTGGTCGTGGTTCATGGCTTGTATACGTAAGCATGTGACACAAAGGTGCGGTGTATGCGTCATTTCTGATAGACACGCTGGTATTTTAGCAACCATGGACGAGCCGGAGTGGCAACCACCTTATGCATATCATAGGCTTTGCTTACGTCACTTGCTTAGTAACTTTAATCGTGCTATGGGTAATGTTCAATTGAAAAAGTTGTTTGGTAGAACTGCTGAGCAAAGGCAACAAGCTAAGGTAATGAATGGCTTAAAGGCAATTGCAACTGCCAAACGAGAGGCCGTTTTTTGGATTGATAACGTGGGAGATATGTCCAAGTGGTCGTTATGTCATGATGGAGGGCATAGGTATGGAGTTACTAACACGAAATTAGCTGAAGTTTTCAACTACGTATTGAAGGGTGTTCGTTTCTTACCTTTGACCACACTTGTTGAGTTCACCTTCTATCGGATAAATGATTATTTTGTTCAACGACGTCAACGTGCTAGTTCATGGTTACTTGGAGGACACAAGTACACATCACATGCCACCAAGATTATCAATAGAAACACCGAGAAGGCGAACTTTCATGAGATTGTTGCTTTTGACTACTGAGAGGTGTTTTGAAGTTAAGGCTGGAAGGGAAGCGAGGTTCTTGAAGGGGTAAGATTCAAGCGTGGACTTGCATCAAAAAGTGCACATGTAACAACTGGAGATATACCACCTTCCTGATTCACATTTGCTTCTTTGTTTGCATGAAGCGATATCTATCATATGGCTTTGTGGATCCAGGTGTTACACTTCTCAGAGTTATGCAAGCACGTACGAACCTTGTTTCAACCCGATGCTTGATAAGAGGTCATGGCCTGAGTATAGGGGTTTTGAAGTTAGACATGACCCCGATCAAATTCGTGGTAAAGGAAGGCCTAAGTCTAAGAGGATTGCCAATGAGATGGATGAAGGCAGAAGGAATCGCAATAGTTGTCGTCGTTGTGGGAGTGAAGGCCATAATACTAGAACTTGTAACTCCAGGTAATTTACAATATATATAACTCAAATGTATGAAACATAATTAATGTAATATTAATATTAAAATATATAACTCAAATGTATGAAACATAATTAATGTAATTCACTTTCTATTAGTTGTCGTAGGACTCGGACCCCAAGACCTAGTTCTTGACTATGCGAGGAGAACCAGGAGCACTCCTCTATGGGATGCCGAGGTTAGTGTTATATTCTGTATATTTTATTTATAATGAGGAAACAATACACCGTTAACATATGTACATGTCTATCTACGTAGGTGTCGGATCTGACCACCTTAGGCACGGGCATCGTTAGAGTTCCAGAGATCGATGATAGGATCATCCATACCTAGAAGCGTAGGTTATATGACTTCCACCTTGAGCTTATGGTAGAGTGGCCGTGCTATCATCCGGCACTTGTTGAGAGATGGCGTCGGGAGGCGCCGCGTTTCATCTCCCTCTTGGTGAGGCTACTATCACTCTTGATGTAGCCTTACTAACACGACTTCCATCGAGGGCGTGCGTGTCTACTCTGGGCGCCATATCGAGTGGCGTGACTTAGTTCACCAACACGGGAGGCGCCCTCCGGGGGCGTGATTGGGGGGCGGTGCGGATGCGTGGTTGGTGCGAGACCTTCTCCGGCTCCGCGAGTGCTGGCGAGGGCACCATGTCGAGATGCAGCGCGTACACCTTATATTTGATAGAGCTGTCTTGTTTCTGATAAAACAAGCACCAAGTTCGACTCCTATATTTAACGATTCTTGGGCGACCCTTGGGAGGTTATCTCAGATCAGTGGGGCTTACGACCACGGGCTACTTACTCTGAGGAGGCGTGTGGTGCTTCAAGAAAGGTCAGGAGATCGGGGACCACTTGCCTAATTACGGTAATTATAATAACATTTACAACTTCTACTATAATACTAATATCGTCATACTAAAACACTAATATATAACTTATATTTATAGGCTGGGTGGGAGCACATTTTGATCGGCCGACCTTACGTCGGTTGGTCGAGGTGAGTTTGCTCCTCAGGCAACCCCCGAGAGACTCCTATGGTTGGCGTTGGAATTTTCTTGGCAGAGCGATAAACATCTTGATCGGCTTAGGATTCTACCGAGATCAGTTAGACCTTCTGCGACCGAATCAGGTAAACATTTAACAAATCAATATCGTTACGCCATACCTATGATCTTTATTTAATCAATAACGTACATATGTTATAGTTTGTATGGGATCCGTGCGTAGGGCTTACGCGTGTCCCGATCACTTTCGGGGATTGATCGTGCGTGGAGGGCTTCTGTGTCACTCATATGCTTCGACATTGTCGAAGTACATCTACCGGAGCGCGTTCTGCGCCAATATGGGTTGGTACAGAACATCCCTCCACCTTGTGATACCGAGCCCGAGCTTCACCTCATCTCCCGGAAGAACCAGGCCACGACTAACTGGTCGGAGATCAACGGGCGCCACATCGCCCGTTGGGATCGTAGACTGGAGTTTATAGCCCAAGGTGCGCCAATTCATTCTGTCGGCACACCGACCACACCTGATTACATGCAGTGGTTCCTCTCCATCACACGCCGATGGATGACACCACGTGGCGTCACTGAGGCAGCACAATATACTCCTGCTGCGCCCACGATCACTCGATTTGTAAGTCTTCATTTACATTTAATTTATTTAGTTTTCGATTTCATATTGTAATACTAGATTAACTAAGCTCTTAATTTACATTTCTAGGCACAAGGTGTGGCGGCCGTTATCCGGACTACTCATGAGGAGCCGGTCCGAGAGATTGCGCAGGATGTGCTCCTTGGCACGCAGTTCCAGCACTTCATACCGGAAGTTGCTGCCGGGTCATCATCGACTGAGCGTGAAGCTCATCTGGAGGAGATGGACTTGTCATACACAGCTATCGATGCGGGGCCATCTGAACCAACTCAGCCATCTCAATCATCCCAATATCAGACCCCTCCCCGACCAACTCAAGCAACCGGCTCTTACTACCGTAGGAGGCCTAGGAAGACCAACTCAGTTGGATAGGGTAGATGAGTGATCGGGATTTAGTTTTATGTATTTGACTACGAATGTTTTAGACATATGTATATATTTAGTTGTATGTTTTAGACATATGTATATATTTAGTTGTATGTTTTATTTAGCTTATAATGATCTCCAAGTTTGTTAATGATGCCGAAAATTCAACATTATTTCATTCTTAACGATTACACATACATAGTTTGATTTTTAACTACTACAATTACAATCTAGGGTTCCTTCTTAAACTTATTCAAAATCCTCTTGGTTTCTTCACTTCTACGAGCCTTATCAATCGCTTCCCTTTTCAAGTTATTTATCTCCTTACTAAGCTCTTCATTCTCCTTATGAAGCCTAACAATGATTGCTCTTTGCCATTCGGTGCCCTCCGGAGCAACCCACCTAAAGTAGGTGCATCCTAAGGTCATGTCATCTTCGAATAGTGGACAAGTAACATATTGACGCCCGGGATACGTATCGCTCCAATCACGACCAAATTCGACTTCATAACCACAATGACAATGCTCATCCATGGGCAATGAATCTTTCATTTACAAAAACATATAAGTTAAACACATCAATATAAATCAATAATAACATTAATAAAATGAAAGAAAACTTAGCAACCATATAAATAAGAATATTAACATATAAACTTACCTAAGCAAAGGGATAATAGCTTTTAGAATATGTGATGAATCAAGTTTTAGGGTGTATTTATATAGGAATTGAAATAACGGTTAGTTGGACCATACAACGGCTAGTTTGAAAGGTCAAAAAAGGCATTAGGGCTGTTCGCAGTTAGTAACTGCGAACAGGTCAAAATGAGTCAACAGGCTGTTCGCAGTTACTAAGTGCGAACAGCTTGTTGACTGATTTTGACCAGTTCGCAGTTACTAACTGCGAACAGCCCTGGCTTTTTTTTTGAAATCTCTCTTCTGTTCGCACTTATGAACTGCGAACATCTCCAAACCTTTGCCCAAACCTAGTAGACGCTTACTTTTTGGAATAGTTTGATTTGGCTCTTGATTCATGATTTTTTTTGTTTTAAAATCTTATCTTTTTCAAATTTTCACAAAGGTGACGGTTTGGGATGGGTTTCATAAAAAAATTTGTTTTATTTATTTTTCCTTCCATCTCTAGATTTTCTCTGTCCTCCCTTTGGCTTTCTCTACAAGCTTCCATTAATCCTCCTTCTTCCATCCCCTTCTCTCTCTCATGCGGTCCAATGTGTTCGACTGAGACCTTTTTGTCTCTTTGCTGCCTGCCGTGAAGAACAAGCGCCACTTGGTAGGCCGTGCCGCCGGTTCCTGACTGTGGTTCCTTGGTGGCGGCTTGCCGGTGGTTGCTACCACGGTGGGTTTGTATTTTATTTTTCCCAACTGGTATTGTAGGAAGGTAAGCTGGCCGGAATATTGCCGGAAAGTACAACGAAATACGGTATTTCTGGTTGGTAATTTTGGGCTTTATTATGTTGGATCTGATTTGGGTTTTCGGTTTCGGCAGTATAGCACCGGTTGTGCTGTGTCTTGCCGGAAAAATTTCTGATTTTGATAACCTTTTATTGGTGTTGAACCAATTCGGTTGCAACATAAGGTTTTTTGATGAATATCGTTTTCTGACATCCATGGGTAAGTTGTTAAATGATGAGAACCGAAAAAATTCGTCGGATTCCAGATCTGAACCTTACGGCTCTGATACCATAAAAGATAAAATAATGCGGAATTAAAGGTTAAAAAATGTGTTTAGAGTTTATGAATACTGTTTGTATTAACTTAAATGATGAATTTACAGCCCTATAAATATACAAGCTAAGATCTAACTTAGGAAACAAAATAATCTAAGGAATAAAATACTACTCTAATAACGGAAAAGAATAATTACATAATATTCCCATATATTCCTACACTTTTTACATTTGAAACAAATATCATTTTTCACGCGTAAAATCATAAGTTCAATTATCACTTAATTCTTTCCTTTTTACATACTACCTATAATAAAAAAATAAGTATTAATAATCACGTTAAGAGTCTTATTTTATTTTAGAAAATTGAAAAAGTGTTGCACTAAAACTTAATAAATCCAAAACTGCAGCATAAAAATCTCATGCAGGGGAGAAAGACATTGGAGGAGACCAAAATTCAAGCCACCGAAAACAAAAACACAAGAGTAAATTGTGCAATAATGTTTAAGACCTATTATGAATATACATCGTTTTAACACCTGATCTCTAGTACAATAGCATACAATTAACGTTAAATATTATTACTCCTATGTTGAAAATAAGTTGTACTCCATATCATCAGGTTGTTGGATGGATAGCTGAGATTACCTCCTTTGTCAGAACAGTCAGAGGTACAATCTCAAAGTTCAATATCAGCCTTGTTTTGCTACTATGCACACACTAATCAAATAGTCTAGTGGAAAAACTGTCTGATGTGGTTGTCATCAGTAAAAAGCTTTCATTGATTCACCGGTTTTAAAAACTTGTATTCATGTCTCAAAGACAATCCACATCAACATAACATATTGTTTACAATAGCATCAAATATTGCCCTCTTGTTATCAATTTTGGACAAAGTATTAAGCTTAATGGCCAAGACAAGCTTATTTTAGAAGCATATTCTGATTCAGATTGGGAATCTTGTGTAGATATAAGGAAATCTATCACAGGATATGTCATGATGTTCAGAAATTCTCCCATCCGTTGAAAAGATAAAAAACAATAAATTATATCCCAATCAAGCTTAAAAGCAAGATATAGAGCCATGGCAAGTACAAAATCTGAAGTTACAAGGATAATTAGATTGCTTGAAGAGCTCAACATTCCTATTCAGAAAACATGTTACACTTATTTGTGACAATCAATGTGTTGTATTCATCGAAAAAATCTTGTTTATCATGAGGTGAGAAAACATATTGAAATAGACTGTCTTTTTAGTAGGGAAAAAGGCTTTGAGGGTTTATTACATATTTCACACCTACCAACAAAGAAACAATTTGCAGACCATTTTACTAAGATTCTCTCCTCATAGCATTTCAAAGAACTTCTTAGCAAACTAAATGTTTGTAAACTCCTACTTGCAAACTAAATGTTTTCTACATCATATATACAAAGACGGATTGTACAAGAGTCTTTGTTCTGTTATTTTGAAGTCAAGCCAATATACATCAGTGAAATCAGCAGTTTACTCATCAGCAATGTAGCGGCAGCAGCCAGCAGTCTAGCTTTGCTTTTGGTTAATCCGTGCACAATGACTAGCAGTTTAGGGACTAATCCGTGTAATTTGATGTCCTTATACATCAAAGGGTTAGATAATTTTATATCTAGGGTCATGATATAACGCAAATGTCTATTTTAGATAGCTTTGAAAGTTAGTTATAACTAACTGGTGGGCTTTTATAACAGCATAGCATTCTGCTGTAACCAGTGGTTCTGTTATATAAATACGCTATAGGTCTTCTTTATAATTCAAGAAATATACATCAATTATAAGAGTTTAATCACAAAATATCTTAACAGTTTTCATAAAATCAGGCACAAAAAACGCATACTTGAAAAATCTCATGGATTAATTTAGCCAATATCACAATCTCAGCTGTTACACACTAGTAGAAGGCTATGCACCCAAAACACACCAAAATAATCGCCATCATTTCTATTCAAACTATATCACTGGTTTCATTGAAGAGTATAATTACATGTCAGGAAAAGCTGAAAGGGTTTGGTAAAATGGTATTCTTTCCCTGCACTGCTGTACAAAATCCTGTATTTTAGTTGCTTTTTCTGTATGATATGATTACGAGGGGCTTTATCATGTACGTTCACCAAATGTTTGCATTCACTTCCGAACCCTTTCTCAGCTGACCATGTCATGTAACAACATCTCCCACAAAAAAATGACATTTTTGTCTTTTCTCAAGAGAATAATCTGGGCCGATAAAGAGAGATCATCCTTATCCTCCACAGCATTATTAGGGTTTCCACAGCCAAAAGAAAGTCCTTCAGACTTGCATATCCTTCAAAAACTTAGTATTTGAGGTAGAGGCAAAAATCACATGTAACCTCACCCAAGCAAAAACTCTTGTTCCCTTTTTAAGAATATAGTGGTGGCACAGGGTGTAAAAAAACCCAGTCGCTGATATTGAAGGCTATCTCATCTTTGGCCAAAACAATTCCACCCTCAACCACTGAAATGAGCTTTCTGGTTCTGTGAGCTAAGACCCTGCTGAGCAGGCTGCTGTTTAGGCTGGGACTGAGCATTTGGCAAATTCATGGGCTGAGTGTTGTAATGCGTGAACGGTTGGGAATACAAAGGATTTATCAAGGTCTGCAAAACAAACTAATTAAATGGATAAAAGCATGACGACTTTTGACCCCCTCTAAAGTTATGATACCCAAAAAACAAAAGCTATAAAAAAAAGTGCCCAACGGAAATAAAAATAGCATGCTTGGATGGGATTAATGTGTTATGGGAGTAATAAAAATCAAAATAACAAAAGTAAAGGTGGGTTACATGTAATAAAGGTTTTGACGTTAAATAATGAAATGGAGGGAGAACCATTAATCTCACGTGGGAAGTAAAAATTACCCTAGAGCAGTGTGGGGTAGTTTTATTACTCTATTATCCCTCTAGTAGGAGTAATTAATAAACTATTTCTCATTTCTTCATAAATACGAAACCTGCCCTCTCTCTATTCCCATCTTACCCCATTGCTCAATTTTTTCACATTACCCCATCTTTCCTCTTTGATTTTTATTCACCCCTTGATTCATTATCCCCAACCAAGCATACCTTCATAAATAACCTAACCCTTTCCCCAAGACACAATAAAAGGTTCCATATATTAGGCTAGAAAGTGTTCAAATCTGTTACGTAAAGCTTTGTATCCAAAAAAAGCATGGCAAGTTAACACAATGCCAATTTAAAAAAAAATTCACACAATTAAAATCTTTCAATATTACTGCACCTGTGATTGAAGAGAGCTTGCATTTCCAACACCGAAATGACCCTGTGAATTCTCATCCTGAGATTGATCATTGAAGCCAACTTGAGTGAAAAGACCTTGAGATCCATGACCCACATAATCCTGTCATATGGCAATTTTGATTTAAATGAACACAAAAATAGAAACCAATAAAAGGGGGACATAATTGCAGAATTTTTGCTCAAAGTAATGCTCAAATAAAACCAAATTCCCCACTTAAAGATCCCTAAAATTATAATTCTCACTCAATTGTCTCAAGAGGGTTGGATTTCTGCAGGCAAACGGAGAGCCGCTGATATTGTACTTAAAAAGTCGGATTTTCTATGAAGCAAGTAGAACCTCTTCTATCAGTTCAATACCAAAATCTGATTGGTTAAAAGCAAACAAAATCGTCAACAAAGTGTACTACTGGCATCTATTTGCTTTGATGGGCGAGAACTAAGTTTCTGCAGAATGGTTACAACAGCCGAAATGGATCACAAAAAATAGATATGCCAACAATGTGATTCTAGGTTGCGAAAAAAAAAGGACCCACTATCCGTTCCTAAGGGGAGCGTATTAGTTTGCCCGAAAGAGTGGGAATTTGGATTTTTTTTTAAGGTATTGCTATAAGCAAAAATTCCATTACTACTCCATACCTGAGACAAAAAATCACTCCCACTACCAAAACGAGAATATCCAGCTTGAGAGTTCTGGTTCAAGAAGCTTCCAGGGAAGGTAGTCTGTCCGCCTTGTGTAGCATAATCCACAGTATATCCAGTTTGTGAAGCCTGTGACCATGAACCAAGATATAAAGTTAACATGCTATGAAAGAAACAAATGATTCCATGTCAATCAAACTCATGTACTTGAGAAATTTGTGATCAAAAAATTGTAGTGTCTGTCTGGTGTTAATTGTTTAAAGAATCAATGCTGAAACTTGAGGCAAATGCACGTGAAATGTATGAACTGTGACAGCAAAGCAAGACAGACATGGAAAAAAAAACAAATGATCTGACCCCATCAGATTTCAGCAGCATGTGTACAATATTGTATGTGAGTCATAGTGTAAAAATGCGTTAACGGTTGCAATCGTGGTAAGTGGTAACGGAACGCTAATGCAGTAACAAGAGTGATGCGGTTATCATATCGTCTAAATATCGGTCGAAATCATAAGATATCCCTTAATGCAGCCCAAAACGCGGTTTTTTTACACCTTTTACAACGCGGGAAATATAGGTTCGTTTGTTTTGAAAACCTTTACAACGCGGCCGATGCGATGCGGCCTTGTTTTTATTCTATGATGTGAGTATTAATGGCCAGTTTGGTTGGTACTTGACGGTTATGATGAGAATGATTTATAGTGTAAATCTTCATGAATGTACCATGCCATGCCCATTGTAATAAATTTTGATCATAAACAATCACTTTATTCACAATTTTCCATTACCACCTATACCACAATTTAAAATGGTAATGCATTGCAATGAATTTTGTGGAGTAATTGGATTGTAGGAGAAAAAACATGACCATTAAACTTCTCAAGACATATTCCCACCAAATATTACACCAACTTTCCATTATTAAACCCACCATTTAATACTGATTACCAAAGGGCCGGAAAAGGAATTAACCACCAACCAACACTAGAAGTAAAAAAAATGAAACTATGCTAGCATAGAATAACGAATCAGAAGATTAGTCAAATGATATCAAAGCATCAACTGTCGGGACATAATTTAATATAATCTTAGTTTTGTAAAAACACATCTAGCGCCTCAGAACACTTTATAACGTCTTAAATGCCTCAAATAAAGCCCTTTTGATGCAGATTGCAGACCCAACCAGCTATGTTTCCTCTTTTCTTATATCTTATTTTTAATTTCTGTTCTAGATTTTTCGGTTTCAATTTATCTTTATTCTCGCTTTAGGAGCCTTAAACCAAGATACAAAAATCCACTGACTGCTTACTATACCTGTGTTGAGAATTCTGCAATATTGTAAGGAACATGTGATCCTTGACTCTTGAAATCATCACCCAAGAAGTCCTATCAAATGGATCAAGGGAATTATAGTCAAAAATCAAAAAAACAGATAGCCACATATATATTTTGAACAGTGTTTATTAGATATTTACCTGTGACATGCCTCCCATTGAAAATCCATCACGGAAAGATTGGCTAGACATCTGTTACATGTCAAAACGACAATTCAACATACAAAGGTCAACAAATACAAATGAGATCCCTCCGTCCCCCCAAAAAAGATACTTACATTAGAAACAAAACCAGGTTGCGACAATGGACCACCCCCAGATTGTTGGCCATTCGGACTCTCCAAAGGAAAGTTGTAATTAGGCCCAAGACTCCCTACAGGTTGCTGTGAAGCTTGCTGGTGCGGTAGATGACTGCCAATAGGGGCAGCACTGCCACGACCAGTACCGAAACCACGGCTTCCAGGCTGAGGTACTTGAGGAACTGCTCCAACAGGACCATGTACTGCACCTCGGGAAGGGATGGCATATGGTTGAGATGGTGGTGCACCATGATAAGGAGGAAGAGGAACACGGCCCAGAGGGAATCCTGCAGGATGCACTGCTGGCTTGTGAGTACCATTCGGCGCTCCAGGTGGCATAAAACCTAGATGAAAGCATATCAGAGTATCAAATAAACAGAAACATCCCAGATTCATGTTCTTAAAAGGGAACATTACACAAAAAGCTCGTTGGCTCCACCACCCCCCCCCCCCACCCCCGCGCGTTTCTGAGGGTCAGGCTCTATTAACTCTTGTAGCATACCTCTACCCCGACTGCCTCGTCTGTCACCATTGGGACCAATAGATGTAACTGGTACAAAATTATCATTCGGCACAGTGCTGGCTGCTGCACCATAGAAAAGTCTTCGATCATTATAAATCTGCATCATAATGGAAAAGCAAAAAGGATACTCAGAGCTCCTTCAACCAACCATAGAAACATCAGTTTCTATGTATTTCCATAACCAGCCCCAACCCCAGAAAAAATGACCCCTAAACCAATTGGACAAGTAGATACTAGATACAACATTTCATTACCCAAATGTCATTAAGTGGCTCCAACCTTAGAGCAATTGTACATAACCTTGCCCTTGTTTATGATAAATTGATAACAAAAAGGTTGTTTTAAATTGACCCTTGATAGAAAATATCAATTGCAACTTCATATAAATAAAAGGTGAACATGACTTGTTAAGTCATTTTTGGTAATATTAATCCAAAACCAATGAACTATAAATCTTTGGCCCATCGAAATAAGGAAGTGAAAGATACTAGATAGCGAATGTAAGATAGAAAATACCTTTTTGGGTTTCTGAAATTGAACCATACTTTGCTTCAAGTTACTCAGAGGTCCTTCGACCAAGCACTCATGCTCCTTAATTCAGTAAAACAAAATTCAAAAAGAATATCAACAGAAGTACATATTACATTAATTTTATCTATTAAATATCTTAGAAGCCATCCATAAGTAGTCAATACTTAAAAACACCACAGTAACATTCAGTGGTAGGACAAATAACTCAAAATTTCTATGCTCAAGTTATGTGTCCTAAAGGTGCTTCCATCAGAATAATGGGCACAAGTTAGAGACACACCTTATAATGAGTCAATAAGCCATTCCAGAGTGGCTGCTTGCTCAAAACTTTTGGATTTCCCAAGATGACAATTCCATAACGGGCACGTGTCAGTGCAACATTAAGCCTACGAGGATCATTGAGAAAACCAATGCCCTATACATAAGAGTAGTTAATTAAAAAAAATATCACAATATAGCAGTGTTCTTGAAAAGAGATGTGAATAAAAGTGAAGTAATATATGTAAAGAGAGAGAGAGAGAGAGAGGAAACAATTATATAGTTCACCAGTCATCACAAAGTGCAAATATTTAACAATCTAAGGCCACATAAAATATTCTTGATGTATCAAATCTCACAAAAGAAAACACAAGCAAGATAAAACTTTGACTAGCAAAAATCATCTAAAACATATATTCATCACTACGCAATGATTGAGACATAGGAAATAGGACTAAAACGTAAATGACTGAAGATATGCATATGCATATGAAAACATTCTGACGTGTAAAAAGGAAATATAGCTAATCCAATGTCAAATAATTGCAGCACTAACTATGCTTGATTGTTAAGAATTCAATGTTAGACATTCCAAATATGGATTATGGTTTCTCTTATTTTCGTCACCAAGTGAGCCATTTCACTGGTCTTTACTCTCCTCATCTATTTCCTCATAACACGGGTCTTTGAAATTAAATAAAAAATGAGAAAAACTCGTTGTCACGATTACGATTGTGATGATCACTTGAGAAAGCGTCTTTCCAACAATTTTCTTACACCCTCGTCCCAGTTCATCTTACACCCTCATCCCAGTTCATAAGGCCATGGCACATACAATTTTAAGTGGCTGGTTTGAGGTAAGTAAGGGGAAAATGAGTCCTTAATGATTTTTGTGGACTACCCAATACATCAGGTGTGGCAACTAAATTCAGAAAGCCCCAACATGGATATATGTAGCAACCAACAGAGATAGCGGGAAATAAAAAAAAATATCCAGGGAACAGAAAGCCAAAGTTCAAAGAGCCAGGAAAAAACATGTCTCTATACATCACGCAATGAGTCCAACAGAAGTCAAAAAAGTAAATGATAGCAAATAAGCAAACACCCAAGATACTGTTACTCTCATATAGTAACCATTGTCAAGTGCTACTTCCAGAAACTACCATCTCCAGGACAAACTCTGTTTGACAATAACCACATCAAGTAAAAGGATCATATCAATTCACACAAATCACTCAAACATTAAGCAAGGAACTACTGGGTAAGTGAGAATCTGAAATAGTCCAACAACTCAGCTGTACACCGACTGCAAACAAACTAATATAAATCAAAATCATGCACTATCTTGACCAAACACAAAAAGAAAACTCCAAAAAAATTCAACAAAAAAGGTCAGATCACAGTCTAAAAACAACAAACCTGATGTTCATTACTCCTAACACAAGATAAAATAATGTAATCCTTCTCTCTTCCCTGAAATGAATCAACACTAGCCACCTACACGACAAGGACAAAAAAGCTATGAAAATCTTTACGTATATTACAACTACACAACAATGCGAAAGCCTTAATTTCAACAATATAGATATATATTTGAACAAGAACCAAAGAAATCAAAATAATTTTCAAACTCGACCTCGATTTCCTTATAAAGTTGCTGCCTCAGAGCACCATTCCTTGACATATAGTTCACTATGTAAGCCCTTTGTCCTTCATAAGGTGTGATAACCCCAATCTACACGTCAACAAACATACATGGAAAAGATATACAACAGGTAAAAAGTAAATGAAAGATACAATAACCATGAGCAAAAGAGAATATTCTAAAAAGTTAGTGGGATAAAATAGAGTCACAGAATACCTGACTAGGAACAACACCACTTCTTAAGAAAGAAGTCACTATTTTCTCAACGTTTGCAGCCTCAGTGCGGTTAAGGTAGGATGTTCCACTCGCACTTATCTCCTCTTGCCCCATCTGTAAGCCATTAATCACAGAATAAGCATTATATATGGCGCAAATACATACAATATAGACCGTAAAATTATTCAGTCTCGATTTGCTAAATCATACGGACATAGTTAACATACCTGGACATAGAAGAACATTGGACGGTTTGGTACTGGCCAAGGAAAATCGATTCCCGATGATTGTCTTTCATTGATTGTCACACCATTCTGGAGAGTACCTTCATAGAAGCTATTGGAAGGAAACTCTGAGAGAGCTGGATGCATACGATATTGAACCTGGAGTTGAAATACATTATTATTCTACCATAACAAAATCACAGGAAAGCAAAGAAATTCATAATGGCCAATAAACAAAAGCTTTAACAAATATCAGCATTTCTGGACTGGATTATTCATTCAATAATGAAGCATAAAAGCTCAAATAGAAATTAAAGGAACATAAGGTCAAACTAGATAATCATAAGACACTCATAATTTCAAACCTGTAGCCTGATGGGTTTCACATTAAGTAACACAAGGCGTTCAAAAAGAGACTGAGCCAATCCAGCTCGAGCAGCTTTTTTGCACATAATCACCGGACCAAGTTGACAATGGTCACCAACAAGAACCACCTGAGAGGCCAATGAAATACGATTGTTCACAAAGACATTTTGATTTAATAACTGAGACAGTTTGAAAATAACATGTCATATTGAACGGAAACATACCTGCTTTGCTCCAAGTACCAACGGTATGAGACATTCTGGTTCTGTCGCTTGGGTAGACTCATCAATAAGCACCTAATCAGGAAAACTATGTTATCATAAGCATGCCACTTTTCAATCAATACAGCTATAGAATTATCCCTTTATTCATGCTTGCTTGACAGAATGTAATCATTGCAAGGCCATACAAGTGCTACAACCAAAGAATGATCTCATAATTCAAACTAACCTGACGGAATCTAAAATTTGCGAGGCGGGGATCACCAGCTCCAACACAAGTGCAACATATAACATCAGCACTTTGAGCTATCTCCCTCTCTGTTGCTCTCTTCAATGCTTTGTACTTCTTCTCATCACTGCTTGACAATTCTCCTATAAAACCAAATAATTAATTCCAGAAAGATAGAAAGAGCAAGAATAGAATCCCAACCAAATACCAAACGTGTTGTTTACACTGGAAGAACTATAAACCTAAAACCTTGTATGCTTTCCAGGAACACTGGCACATACAACCATAAAACAAAAACAAGGCCGCATCGTATCGCATCGGCCGCGTTGTAAAGGTTTTCAAAATAAATGGACCGATATTTCCCGCGTTGTAAAGGTGTAAAAAAATTGTGTTTTGTGTTGTATCAAGGGATATCTTATACTTTAGATCGATATTTAGGCGCTATGATAACCGCATCATTCTCGTTACTGCACCAACGTTCCGTTACCGGAATTGCAACCGTTACCACATTTTTATACTATGCATACAACCCAAAACTGACCTTGGTCAAACTAATAATCTGCTAAAAGAGAACCTCACAACCCCTATCACACTACTCGATAGAAACCAAGGACAGAGCTATGGAAAACCATGTGTGCTCAAATAAATGACGAAGCAAAAGTAACATTATCATGTTCGCAACCCCATAAAACCACAACAGTCAACATCATAGAAAGAGGGACCCAGAAAGTACAGCACTAATTAACCTTGTTCATCCTTTAGTTGTTGTAACTTATAAAGCTCACTCTTCTCCGATGTGTCAAGGTGCCGAACCTAATGAAAAAGAAAACAAGATAATGAAGCAGATATCAATTTAAACATTATATCAAAAACGAGCAACATCAAACTGAAAAGGCAAACCTGATAGTGAAGAGTCAGATGTTCAACAGGAGAACTGACGGCCTCTCTTGACTTTGCACAGAGTCTAACAACCTACATAGGGCAACACAAAAGCACATTATTATAGCACATTCCAACAGAAACAAATGCCTTTTATACATTGTTGGAAACCACACCATTCCTTTAGCAATGATGGTCCACTACATACCAGCAAAAAAACACAGACAAATATTATAAACCCCAGTAGACAGGTCAATAATCATTCCAATAGGAATTAACCGTCATATCAACAATAACAACCCATTTACATAAAATACAATCAAATCATATTCATAAAAAATTTCAAAACTGAACCATAAACCAACCCATTAAACAGACCAAAAAAAACTGGGTAGATCGAGTATATGCCAAAGGAACCCATTCAAATACAGCAGCCAAGCACCAGATAACTCATAAACAAAATAGGTGCAGTTGAAGTGCATTATAAAATCCAGAACCAGTGTACAATCATGAATTAACACAAAAGACAGAAGGGACTTTAAACAAAACATGCCAAAATACAGTGCATGACAATCCTGATTCAAGAAAAGGAAAGCAAGAGGAACCACACTCAAAAAAGAAAAAGTAAACAAAAAATTCCTAGTATGCTAAACACCACTTTGATGTTCAAGAGACTTGCTCCTAGTTGGTACAAATGCAAAGAAAGCCAGAATACCTTCAAACCAGTAGCACTTATCTTTTCAGCCAATTGATCCACAGCCACATTACTTGGTGCACAGACCAATACCTTGACACAAAAGAAATCAAACACATAAAGCAGGATTGTCCAAATACAAAAAAAAAAAACAAATACAAAAAATTAATAAAGTTCAACTTTTACCTGTCCCTGACCTTGTTTGGCCATGTGATACACAATAGCAGCAGATGTTACAGTTTTTCCAGTGCCAGGGGGTCCTTGGATCAAACTTATGGGCTTTTGAAGGACACTCTTTACAGCGAAAACCTAGCCAGAGTTGAGATTCAGAAAATCAGAAAATAGAAAACCTGAAGCAGAAAATATAGAAGCACGACAAGCCTCTTTCATTAGACATCATTTCAAACGATGATAACTGCCACATTACTGTAAGAAAAGTATGGCACCACACAAACACACACTTAGTAAGAATAACCACAAACATGTACAAGCAGGAAAGAACCACCCTAAGGATTGTGCTTGAAAAGTAAGGTTTAGAAGTTAGATGCATAGAACAGAAAAACTTCCAGATTAAATTAACTGCATTGCACATAAAATAGTGGTAAAATACAGGGAATAATACCTGAGATGCATTAAGCTCTGGAAGGCCTGGAGCACCAAATCGACGAGGCAAAGTATTACGAACAACGTGCATCTCAACTTCATGCCCCAGCAAATGGTGATAAATATACCTATAATAAAAGCAAAACTGAAATGTCAAGCAGAAAAACAAACAGAAAGCAAAAAAAAGCAAGAAATATATAAAAGCTTAATTAGACCCATTAGTGTAAGAATTTCCACATGCAACAAAATCCAGCAAATGAACTCAAATGACATCAAAAGCAAGTTAATATAAAACCCAACTTCCAAGCAATGAGATCACATCATAGTGCAAAAACAAGACCAGCGGCCATGTTGAAATGGTTTTTGAAAAAAAGTATACAAATATTTACCACATTGCAAAGGTGTGAAAAAATTCGCATTTTGGGTCGTTTTAAGGAATATCTCATGCTTTCAGAAAAGATTTGGTGTTACACTAACTGCATCACTGCGCATTACCACAACATTAAGATTACAATCACCGCATTTTTGCACTATGTTTCGCATGCAGTGATGATAATGTATGCTACCCATCTTTCAAACAAACTGGAGAATGATATTTCAAACAAAATAACAAACTGTGCATAAAAATGGACATATATGTTGCATAAATAATTTGTAGAAAATCATTCTTAGTGGAGCAAATTTAATTCCGCTTTCTCTTAGATTGCAACCCCATCACACCATATTAAAGTCCATTGCAATACCAACCTACTACTTAATACATTGCAATACCAAAATGCAAATTAGCAATCATAAACCATTTTGATCCAATCACCCAATGCAAAAAGAAGATAATATTTATTTGAACCCACCCACTAACACTAGTCTCATCCACTGCAAATGTTTTCATAGCATTTTGCATCCGATCAAAACTTGTACTCTTCCAAACAAAATCAACGCTGAAACCATGATTTATGTCAACTGGAACTCCCTGAAAGCGGTCATAAAATCAAGTTTGAAAACAAGACAAAACAGCAACACATAGGTCATGCAAAACACCATATAAGCGACAATCACCTGACTTGTGCGGAGCTCAAGAGCAACCTCCTCTTGTGCAGTTAACTTGATCTGAAAGCATGAAATCATGGCACCAAATATATGTCATTCAATCACATAGTAAAAAGTTGAGATGCACACTAAGAGCAATCTAGGTAATGTTAAACATTAAGTGTTAACTAATATGAGCTATCTCCAACCACAAGACAAAGAACAAAATACTTTCTGAAAACAAAAGGAGAGAGTAATACCACATGACCAACTGACTGCCATGCAGGATGGGCAGCATCTCCTGAATAACGTAGCCGCAATTCATCACCAGGTACAAGACGCAACTCATTATCCTCCTAAAGTAGTATGACATTTACACAATTAAAACATGAAATAACATAGGGCCGAATAATATAGAAGTCAGATAAGTGTCATAAAATATAGAAGCACTTAAACCAAACCATAGACAAAGGAGCAAGTAAATGACAGAAGAATCTATAATCACCTTTGGGAAAACAAAATATGCAATGCGCTTCTTATTAAGACCAATATCCCACCGCACTGTCAAATTATCCTTACTTTGAGATTCTTTCATCATCTGAAAGGTTTTAAAAAACATGAGATCCATCAGAGTAGACCAAGAAAACCAGAACATAAACTAAAGCAGTACATACATTAGTACAGGACCCATAATATATGAACAAATGACAAGAAACTTACCTTATCATAATCAGCTTCAAGTTTGATGAGCGGAGCAAATACATTTTGATACTGCAAAAAAGGATATCAATACCACATCACTAATTGAGAATATTGAAGAGTTTTTTTGGCCAAAAGAATATTCGAGGATTAATAAACCAAGAAGTTCAAATATTCATCCTTTACAATTTTATAATTTATACTAGCAGCAGTTTCAATGTCCTTGTATTTATTACTAGTTAGCACCCAAAAGGATAGTTTGGCCAACTAATCACCCTATTCCCCCAGAAAAAGGAAAGTAAGACACTTATCAGAGCTCTAATGTGATTGAAACCACTTGTCATGAGTGAATTTTACATTCAAAAGAAATCAATATGGGTTTAAAAGTTTCTCAATAAACATTCATGAAGAAGTAATATCAGAGCCTTATGATAGTTACAATTATCCCAAAAGCAAGGTCTAAGATCTTCATAGAAAATGTGCCATAGTCCACTCCTCCAAAGCACTCTAGGGATCTAGAAGCAAAATAAAATAGCAAAACGGACCTCAGAGCGATTACCCCAACACCACCCACCACACATAATTATTCAGTTCCTTTATCATCTATGAGGAGAACTTAGCAAGAAGGCAAATTTAGAGACCTGGTAAGCATCTTCATATTTCAAAGCAACTTGCTGAGGCTCATCATCAACACCGGGTTTTTCAAGATCCTCCAAAGATGCATCGGGATTAGCTTTCCAAAGCTCTTCTATCTTATTTATTTGTTGTGCGCTTATCTGCCTGGCCCGCAGTTGCTCTTGTTCAGATGGAACCTGCGGTAACAACTTAGAAATTAGAAGGGAAAAAAAACAAAAAACAACCATTCAACTTCAACCCCCTAATCTTTGATATGTGAGAAGTCCTATAATGTAAATAAATACAAGTTTAATAAGTCCTATGAAATTGAAAATAATTACCTTGACAAGCCAGGGAAGAAAACAACGATCATCAATAAGAGGGCACCATTGACTCAAATCCCAGTTCATGTCCTTCAGAGCATTGACACTCAAACAAGGTTCCCTACACAGAAGAACGACTACACTCTCTGACTTTGCAGAAATAAATCCAAGTAGGAAAACATTACGGCAACCACAGTTGTAACACTCAAGAATTGTTTCTCCTAATGGACTATCTTTATGTAAACAAACTTCTTTGTGCTTTGCTCTAACCTGCAAAAGACAAGTTATGATCAGCAAAAAAAATTACCATGCATCAAAACGTAGCATCAAAATAAATTGCTTTACAACCAAACACATTAGTCACTCAAACAAACTAGAAAAGACACTCTTCTTACAAGTAAAATTTAGATAAAAAAGAACCTGCAATTAGATAATTATAAATGCCACTAAAAACAATATAAGCCATAACCCTTTTTTTAAATATTTAGACAACCACCCAAATAAATTTGAGTTTGTCGTTTATCTGATTCATACAGCTCAACAGCTCAATGTCATGAATAGCTAGGATGGGGTAATATGGAAATTAATAATAAATAATACTTGGCAATTAGTTAAGTTGGGGGAATTAAATGTAGAGATAATTAGTATAAATAGAGAGGAAGGGAAGGGAATTAGTCATTCACTCAAGTAATAGTTTTAAGAGGAGTATTATACTCATTGGGAGAGAACAAGCCTCTCGAAAGCTTGTAATTCTATCTTTTGTAATTGTTCTTTTATTACATTCAATCTTCCATATACATTTCCATTTTACATTCAAATTGTTACATTCTCTTTACATTTTCTGTTTGATCTTTAGTAATTACATCTCATGGCCTATCCAGTCCATAACAATTGGTATCAGAGCCGTTCGATTCGTGGTGGTCGAAGACATGCCGAAGACTACGATATCCAGAGTCTACATTCTGATGGTGCTCTTGAGTCCATAAACAAGAGCATTCGAGGTCCGCGTCTTGCTGGAATGCAAGAATGTCAGAAGGTTGACAAATGCAAATCCTTGAATCGTATGGAGCAGTTACTCGCACATATGCTCAACATCCTTGACAAGCAAACTCAGAATATGAGCGAACTATCCAGACAGTACCAAGCAGATCTGGAACAGTTTAGAAACAAGAATTTGGAGCATAAACAAAAATCAGATGCTATTTGGGAGAAGTTAATCCGAAAAACAGATGAGAAAACGAACAAAAATCTAACCAAAAACAATGAAGAGATCGGAAAATCAGTTGTAGATGCATATTTAGGGTTTTCAAAAGAGACAAACAAAGAGGAGGAAAAGCAAAATTCAGAGAAAAGCCATACTGCAGACGGCGGCGATGTTAGGACATGCGGTGTTTCAAGTGGTTGCGATGGAGTCGTAGAGGAGGGCAGCGGTGGAAGGGACTGCTCCAAATTTGTGGTAGTAGGGGCCTCTATAATTCGAGCAAAGTTAAAGGGAGAGTTCCCACAGAGGGTTGTAGGAGTTTGCGGCGGAGGAGTAGATGGCGTTGGAAGTGGAGGCGACGGAGAAGAATCGGGTGGAGGAGTAGGAAAGAAAAGAGAAGAAGACAAGGGAAGAGGCTCAGGGGTAGTCGGAAGTTTGGGTGCTGACGGCGAGGTGGTGCTGGTTGGAGTAGTTGTTGGTGGCGAGATAGCTGGAGCTTGGAGTGTCGGTGTCGGAAATGGAGGCGGCGGCGCTGCAGCGGGTGGAAGTGAGAGGAGCAGAATTGATTTTGTGAGGGCAGTAAGGGTCAATGACATTGGGGCAACTACCATCGTGGTTTCACAATTTGAAGAGGAAGGCAAGAGTACTACTAAAAGCTGCTGGAAGACTTTGGAAAGTAGGGTTGGGGGTAGTAAAGTAATTGGCCCAATCTATGACATCACTACTGGAAAGTAGGGTTGGGGGTAGTAAAGTAAAAGCTGCTGGAAGACTTTGGAAACCAGCTTCCATTTTGGTTTACTCATATTTTACCTTCAATTGTTTTGGCTCAACTTACTTTTTTCCCACCTTGAGGACAAGGTGGATTTTTTAAGGGTCGGTATGTCATGAATAGCTAGGATAGGGTAGTATGGAAATTAATAATAAATAATACTTGGCAATTAGTTAAGTTGGGGGAATTAAATGTAGAGATAATTAGTATAAATAGAGGGGAAGGGAAGGGAATTAGTCATTCACTCAAGTAATAGTTTTAAGAGGAGTATTATACTCATTGGGAGAGAACAAGCCTCTCGAAAGCTTGTAATTCTATCTTTTGTAATTGTTCTTTTATTACATTCAATCTTCCATATACATTTCCATTTTACATTCAAATTGTTACATTCTCTATACATTTTCTGTTTGATCTTTAGTAATTACATCTCATGGCCTATCCGGTCCATAACACTCAACTACAAGATTCAAAAGCTTCCAGAAAACCTGATGTACATAACAAAAGATCACCTTACCAATCTAACTTCTCAAGAAAAATATTGGCAGCTAACCTATTACAGACATAGAGTAGCCAAAAGAATTCATTAGCCTAAATTCCCAACTTCCTCATAGATTAGACATGTTCTAAAAATTCTATCACGATACTATAACTATAAAAAAAACAATCTTACATTACATTTGAGTAAAAAGCTATTTTGAATATTTGCTTTCTCTTTGAAATATGTTCAAAACATGTTGTGATGGCTGACATATTCGATGAAAATCAGAAGGACACACAACGAACACAAGACATGTAGTACGCAATGAGCAAATTATTATATAGAGCTGTAGAGTAACCAAGGAATTGGAGAGTTATAGACTAAGCATAAATGTTCAGGATTCTAGATAATCCTGATTTCAACAGCCCTCAAACCAATCACAAATCGACAGACCCAAGTCATGGTGCAGAAAAACACATTGCATCATACCATATAGGTTTTCAAATTTACTAAACAAGTATTAGCCGCTTTGCAAAGGTGTAAAAAATTATGCCGTAGGCCTCTTCAAACGAACATTTTCTATTTTTGGACACTAAATGACAGCATCATGTTGTTCTTGTAAATTTCTATCCATTGTCGCATTTGTCTATTACTATCACATTTTTGTAATATAATCTAAGTTCCAAATCTTCGTGCTATTCAAATATGAAAATAGTCGAAAAGCACAACAGCAATTCCAAATCCTTACATGAAACAAAACCCTTAATTTGAAGACAAAATGTGCCTCCCATCCACTAAGCATTGAAAGTTACTTCTAATCCATGCAACATGGATTCCCTAACCACCACAGCCTATGAAAAAACCAAAATTCATTCTATTCTTATAGGTGACAACCATAACAAGAGACCACCAAAGCCTTTATTCCAAGCGATAGGATCAGCTACATGAACAACAAATTTAAGTCGTAATCCTCCTTGCAAGCCTATTCATCCACTCCTATCAAGTGTTATTTAGCCAATGTAACCAATTCTTCCTCCACATCCTTTTTCACTTCACCATGCAAATCATAATGGTCTCCCTCAATCTTGTATAGTTTTTGACTACTCAACTCTTCAATTTCCTAATGACGCATATAGCATACAAACCAAGCTGACTTTAACTACAAATATCCTTTATGAATCTTCTGATGTGTATCCTATCTTTGCAAACAATCCTTATCGTATTAAATATGCATACACTTTCATCTCAATATGTTCATCTTGATCACTCCAAGCCTTTCTATATAAACTAATAAAACAAACTGAGCAGATTTGCTCTACTCACTCAACCCCTGATTTCGAACTACAAAAAACTAAATTATAGTACTCCATTAGAAAGCTCATTTTGTTATGGTCCACAATTTAGTAGCAATATTACTTCCTCCATTCTGAAATATTCGCTAAATTACAGCTATTAACAATATTCATCGTTCAAGCTTATTTTATATATTGCGTCTAATATGTAAGAAAAAATAGTCAAGTATGATCATATTGGAATTATCTAATAGCATAATTTCATAATAAACTTTTTATCATTTTTAAATAAACTTTTAAATATGCATAGTTCAATATATAAATGATCAAAATAACACGTTCAATAGGTAAAAGTTAAATGTAGCAAATATAATGTAATTGAGGAAATATTTACCCTCTATCCAAAGTAATAGTCACAATGCCACAGCCACAATGTCATTTTGCAAAGGCACCTTAGTTCTCAAAGCATACATTCTCCCAATCTCTCACAATCAGTGATGCATTCGAGTTTTCTAAACACCCTAGTAAAAGTGGTACCTTTATCAGACTCGCTGATCACTTGTCTGATCATAAAGTTCCTATCTTACTACTACATAACAACCCAAACCCTTTTTCGTGTAAACCAAAATAGATCGCACAATATAATCATCAATGCATAAACTAAAAACATTCACTTGTATCAATCATTAAACGATGATAAATAACCAAAAGTTATAAATTAAAAGAAATACTCACAAGATGACTGACGATATGAGAACCAGAAGTATTCCCTCTAGAATTACAAAACCACTTACGACAAGACGGGACATTACACCTCACAACACAAGCAGGATTCTGAACACCACAATACCTACAAGCATGCTCAGTGAAATCCCCAATACCTTTCCCAAATTGATCAACAAACCCATCGTCATCACCAGCAGTCTCCTCAAAATTCAACCCACTCATCCCTGCCGCCAACGCATCGACAGCCGAAGCTACTCCACTTCGAAGACCAGATTTCGTTGGAGCTTCAGAAGGTGATTGTTGCTGTTTTCTTGGAGAAGAAGAATCCTTGATATCAGCGAGGCCCCCAACAGTGGAGTCGGAAGGAGTAGGCAAAACAAACGCGGAAGAAGAAGAACGAATTGGTTGAGAAAGTTCGTTGAATTGAGGATAAGAGAAATCGTCGTCATCTTCTGCATCTACACCTTGAGTGTTGAATTCGAGAAAAGTGTACGCATCGTCGTTTCCTGTATCTGGTTGCGATGCGGTTTCGAAAAGATTATTCGTTGACGAATCCATTGATGAAGAGCAATTTGTTACAAAATCATGGAGCGGGGGTATTGGGAGAAGAAGTGCGTGAGAGGAAATTGAGGAGAGAGAATGTTAGGGTTAGGGTTTGGAGGAAGAGAAAAATATATTTGGGGTAGAAAAGAAAATGGTGATGAGTATGACGTTATGCGACTATGTCATACTGTCATGAAAAGGTGGCATTAGGGCGCGCGTGAGAGGGGATTGAGTTCGATGTAATCAGGAGAATGTGGGCCTACCTTCTACTCTTTGTAAGTTTGTATTCATACCTTCTTTATAGGAGCTCCTCCAATTGTAGTTATAACATTTAATAAAACTAGTTGGTGGTGCGTGGACCCGGGAAAATTTGATCCGACCCGAAAATGGACCCGGGATCCGACCCGTTAAAACTCGAACACGACCAATCCGAAAGCGACTTAACTCGAAATATGACCGACCCGATAATTATCCGATTGAAAATGACCCGATCGACCCTTTTTGACAGGTCTAATGTCAATTTTTAGAGTAATGTCACTGTTAGAATTCATTTAAGATAAAATTTTTGTTTTCAACGCATCTCAACATATTGACTATATCATTTCAACCCTAGTTATTTGTATATCTTTCCAACATGAAAATTGTGAAAATATTTTTTATGAGAAAAAGAGAAGATATTTAACATCATTTTTATCTAACGTTACAACTTTAATAAACGCAATAACTTTTATGAAGCACGTATATTACAAGTCTTTCAAAATAAGTATTAATTCCCTTATTTTCTTTACACTTAGATGAACCCGAAATACTAACTAGTTTTGGTAAATCGCATATCTGGTTTCTCTAATGTGACACGTATCTTACAAATCCAACTATACATAGAGATTTAAAGTTTAGACAACGAGCGTCGCAATTACTGATTTCTTATAACTTGAATTCAATCACATATAAAGCTTTAATATTGTGTTAATTGATATGTGGATTAATGTCATAGGGATGAGAAATAGTTTTTTTATTAAAAAAGTTTCATAATTAA
The DNA here is from genome assembly GCA_019425755.1 of Amaranthus cruentus. Classification (NCBI taxonomy): domain Eukaryota; kingdom Viridiplantae; phylum Streptophyta; class Magnoliopsida; order Caryophyllales; family Amaranthaceae; genus Amaranthus; species Amaranthus cruentus. The sequence goes on along the minus strand of CM033457.1, from coordinate 6,787,107 downwards.
TAAAATATGGAAAAATTATTTTTTTAATTTTCATAATTCATAACCCGGTGGGTCAAACCGACCGACCCGGAACCGAGGGTGACCCGACCCGAAAATGTCCCGACCTGAGAATGACCCGACCCGAAAACGACCCGACCGAAAGTGACCCGACCCGTAACCCGTCCGACCGACCGTTTTCCCAGGCGTAGTCGTGCGTGTGCTGCCACATGCTGCTTTATAATATTCAACTTATTTTAAAAATTATTTTAGCATAAGAAAATTGATTATAATAGATATTTGTGCTTCTGACCAATACAATGGTGGCAAGAAAATAAGACTCATCGACACTCTTTAATTGACAGTTTAGTCAAAAATGTTGTACAAAAGTAATGGATGAATTTGTGTAAGATAGAGTCAAAAATCAATAAGTTAATTGGATTAATGCATCACAAAGCACTACAAAGAATTAAAGAAAACAAAATATGATTTTAGTAGCAACCTTAAAAATACAACAATGGGTTAAAGGAAACAAAATATGGTTTTAGTAGCAACCTTAAAAACATGCATTTAATAAACAAATCCTGATTCGCTTCAACTAACTTGTAAGTTATTAAAAGCCTATCGAATGTGATACAAAACCAAGGTTGGATTATGATCTTGGTGTTGTAAGATTGCTGCTAGGTGTCTTGGTTCTCCTCTCAGCCCACTCAGAAACCCAAGAGATCCAAGTCTAAGGGCACCACTGGCCAATATGGTTCTAAGAATTGAGATCTTGGAAGATAGGTGGTGTTTCCTCAGGAAGGATCTGATTCTCCTTGATGTAAGTGAGATAACCCAAAGGTGATCCTGAATCTTGGCAATAGGAGGATTCTGAACCTTTCTCAAATTTTCCCCTAGGGTCCTTGAGAAATCTCCACACACAGGACTAGGTGACAATGTGATCTGAAAGGTTCAAGAAACAAGGTCTTGATTTTCTGATGATAGGTAGGGTGGTGATCCTGGTTCCTTCTCCCAGAACACAACCCAATTTACACAACACAAGGTTTCCTCCCCTTGTTTGTGTATGACCTCAAAGAACAAGGTCTATTCCACAGCCCCTTGATCTCCTAAGCCCAGATGAAGTTGCACACACAACTTCACAATGCAAACAGAAATGATTTTCTGAATTACCTCTTAGAGAGTGTTTGTGTTATTAAGAAATGAAATTTGTTTTTCTCTTACAAGAGCATCCCTATATATAGGGCTTTAACTACCTATAACGGTCACAAGGGGACTTAATGTCATTACCTCCCATGTGCCTTACACGTGACCTTTTATAAGAAACAAAAGTACTTAAACAGAAAACTACTTAAAAGCTATTGATAGAATCTGTTCCTCAGCCTCCCTTCCACCCTCTCCCTGGTGTTCTTGGTGCATTATTAGTAGGGTTCTAGGCCCTTGGCTTCTTGGCCCATGTAGTGAGATTCCATTGCTGCCCTTGGTTGGGTCCACATGTTCTCCAGGTGGCCTCTGGACCTGCCCCAAGGTCTGTTGGCAGCCAGCTAGTTCAGCTGTCCTGTCTCCTATGGCAGTCTGGTCTTTTGGGGCCTTATATTGCTTTTCTAGGTTCTTCATGTCCTTTTCTTTTTTAGTATAGCAAGTTAACCCTCTCCCAAGGTTATCCATGGTCTTAGATTCCCCTCCTTCATTTTCATGAGTATTTGGTGCAAGTGTCTTGGTCAAAATTCTCTGCTGAAATGATGAATTTTAACTTTCTTTGTTTCTGAGGGTTTGGGCCTTTGAGCCTGTTGTTGCATCATGCATTAGGTTTGGTTTGGGTGTGTTAGTGCCTGAAACAATATTTGTTTCAACCCCTCCTTCTTGGGGGAGAATTGACCTCAATTCTATAGCTGTTAGGTGAAGAGTCAGATCCCCTATGTTGAATATGGGGGAGATATTGTATTTAGCAGGCAGCTAGACTTCATATGCATTATTACCAAACTTTCTTAGTACTGGGTAGGGTCCAATGGCCCTTGGCATGAGCTTATTTTTTCTGAGTTGTGGGAACCTTTCCTTTCTAGCATGAATCCAGACTAGGTCACCTTCTTCTATGGGTGTCCTCTGCTTGAGATGCTTATCTGCCTTTTCTTTGTACTTTCTTTTAGTTGCCTCTATGTTATCATGGACTAGCTTATGTAAGGACTCCATTCTTTCTACCATATCTACTTCCTCTTCTTGTTTCTTGTCATGGCAAGGTATGTCAATTAGAGATATAGGTAATAGTGGATTAACACCATACACACACTCAAATGGTGAGTGTTTAGTAGCATGACTAGGTGTGCTATTATAGGAAAATTCAGCATGACATAGTTTGGTATCCCAGTCTCTCAAGTTCTTGTTGACTAATACCCTAAGTAGAGTTCCCAAAGTCCTATTGGTGACTTCTATTTGCCCATCAGTTTGGGGGTGATGTGAAATACTAAACAGGAGCTTAGTTCCAAGCAACTTCCAAAGGGTTTTCCAAAAGTAGCTCAAGAACTTGTTGTCCCTATCAAATACTATAGTTTTGCGTTTTCCATGCAACCTAATGATCTCAGCAAAGTACAGTTGTGCTATGTTCTGTGCATCATCAGTTTTTGTGCAGGCTATAAAATGTGCCATCTTAGAAAACCTATCAACCACCACCATGATTGAGTCCTTCCCTTGCTTTGTTCTAGGTAGGGCCATCATAAAGTCCATACTTGTGTGTTCCCAGGGCTTATAGGGGGTCGGTAAAGGTAAGTACTCACCCTTGTGAAACGTCACTTTGGATTTTAGGCAGGGTTCACATTTCAGAATGTGTTTGCCCACTGTCTAGGGTCTTTTGAATACCAAAATGTCCTGCTAGCCTACCCCCATGCACCTCTTTCACTAGTATGGTTCTTAGTGGTAGTTTAGGTATGCAAAGTTGGTTACCCTTAAAGAGAAACCCCTGGTTCACAGTGAATGACCCTTGAGGTCTATTTTGACAAGCTTGGTAGGTCTCAGCAAAGTCAGGACATTGTAGGTACTGGTCCTTAATCATCTCAAACCCTAAGATTTTTGAGTTCAGAATGCCTAGTAGGTTATACTTCCTGCTTAATGCATCATCTATCACATTGGTCTTCCCTACTTTGTACGTAGCTGAAAAGTCAAAGGTTTGCATGAACTCTACCCACCTTGCATGCTTGCCACTTAGTTTATGTTGTTCATTTATGTGTTTAAGGGATTCATGGTCTGTGTATAACACAAAGGGTTGGATTCTCAGGTAGTGGGACCAACTAATGACAGCATAAAATTCCTTGTCATAGGTAGAGTAATTGATTCTGCTTTTGTTTAGTTATTCACTAAAGAAAGCTACTGGCCTGCCCTCTTGCACAAGCACTCCTCCTATTCCAGTTCCACAAGCATCACACTCCACCTCAAAAGGCTTGGTGAAGTCCGGGAGCTTGAGTATGGGTGCTTGGCACATCATCCCCTTAAGGGTTTGAAATGCCTCTTGTGCAGCTAGTGTCCACTAAAATTTTCGCTTTTTTGTGCATTCAGTCACAGGTGCCATTATACTGCTGAAGTTCCTAATAAATATCCTATAAAAGGAAGCTAAGCCATGGAAGGATTTAACCTGGGTGATAGTTGTGGGTGTAGGCCAGTCTTGGATGGCTTTTACCTTGCTAGGATCTACCTTGATACCTTCCTTGCCTATGATGTATCCTAGAAAACTGACCTCAGGCAGGAGGAAGCTACATTTCTCTAATTTTCCATAGAGTTTTTGCCTCCTTAAAACCTCAAATAGTTGTTTCAAATGGTCTAAATGCTCACTCAGTCCCCTACTGTATATAAGTATGTCATCAAGGTAAACCATTATGAACTTGCCTCAAAAGGGTCTTAAGACTTCATTCATGAGCCTCATGAAGGTGCTAGGGGCTTGATAGCGGATTTTTAACTCGTCGTAAACGCTAAAAACCTAAGCTATGCAAACACATTTATAATCACCCTTTCGAATACTACAATGAGTGTAGCGGTAAGTTGGGGATCGAACCACAAAGACAAGGGATGTTGGACTAGAGGTTTGGTGTGAGAAAGGTTGGATGGTTGGTAGGTATGAGGATGGATGAACTATGCTAATGACAAATATAAAGCATCGAAACAAAGCGGGCTTAGGCTAGGTCCACCCTAGGTAGGTCCATTGGAAATATAGATAGGTTAGGTCGAGGGAGATCGAAAGAAGATCGATCAAGACACTCTAGACATCGAGGGGAAGTTGATAACCTATAGTCATGCGAATGACCCATAATCGCCCTATGTCTCACTAAGGAGTGGTAGGACAAGATTCGACTCGAATATCAATCAAGCAATCAACATCAATCTCAACCATCTTCCTAAACATTAAACACAAGACCAAAACCCTAGGATTTCTCTAACCCAAAACCCTAAAATAACTACTCTAGCATATTGAATGTAAAAGCAAAAGAGAAAGAAAGCAATAAATCTATTCTAGAAAGCATTAAAGGAAATAAAGACATGAAAGCATAAATGAAAGCATTAAAGGTAGGAAAGCATTAAATAAAGAGAACTTACATTAATGAAGGTGCTAAAAGGAAGAACAAAACATTAGAGAAAGAACTAAACTAATCTAGGGCAAAATGAAGAAGAAAAGCATTAAAGATTGATGAACAAGAATGGCAAGGTTACTCCCAATCAAGTCATAGGGTTTACATTCAAAAAAGGGAGTATATATAGGCTACACAAGTCGAGCCTTAAAAGCCCTAAAAATCCTACGTGGATTGGGCTTGCGAAGAATTAGATTGCGCGAAAAATTAAGTCTATTCGCCCGAATGAACCAGCCCATTCGCCCGAATGGCTGCTCATTCGCCCGAATGAACCAGCCCATTTGCCCGAATCCATTCCTTGTGTTTTTCCAAGCCATTCGCCCGAATGGCTGGGCTGATTCGCTCGAGTTGTTGGGCTGCAACATTGTTCTTGAAGCTTCAAAGCCCATTCGCCCGAATTGGGCTGTTGCCTTCGCCCGAATGGAAGCCCAATATCATATATCTTCATTGAAATGCGTCCTTGAGGTGCCGGAAGATCATGGGACTTTGCGAGGTGCTCGGGAACGCCTCGAAACACGTGGGAATGCCTCAAAATGCGTCTCTTCTTCGATTCAAGCTTCGAAGCCTCGTACGTAACGAAATCACCTCGAAATATCCTCAAAACACTTGAAAATACTTTCGAACACCAAGAAGACAAGAGCAAGGTGAAATCGTGCGTAAAGTATACAAAAGCCAATCTAAAACACGAAACTCGACACTAAAATGAGGAGATAAATGTGCTCTAAAACGAGCGTATCGACTCCCCCAAGTTAAACCTTTGCTAGTCCCTAGCAAAGAGACTAGGTAGGATAACATGAAAGCACATGGGCACCCAAAAACAAACTAAACTACAAACGCATAACAAAACTAAACTACCAAAGCAATAAACCCTAAAACTCACTGTCGTAGGAATCACGGTCGCACTTAGCACGTACGACAAGCCGTTTAAACCTCAAGGTCTCCCAAAGAGGACGAGTAAGGTCTCGTGAGGGTTTTCAGAAGGAGACCCACAAATCCAAGGCAATGCAAAATGCAAGGATGCGAACTCTATGCAACTAAAAACTACAAAACTAGAATCTAATATCATGCAATGCAAGGTGAGCGGAAATCAAAGCAACGTTAGCTGTGCACATGCAAAACTCTTCCCTAGCCATAGGCGTGCAAGTACAATGGTCTTAAAGAGCGCAATACCAATGAGAATGACCAATTCCACAAACTCGAGATCACTAGGGTAAGCTACATCACAGGCTATGACACCCATTACCTAGAGAGGTCACAAGTCTACGCTCCCTGGGTTATTTCTCAAAAGATGTGAGAAATATGCGATGACGCTCATGTGTTTGATTATGGTTCGTGTTTCGCTCATAATCATTCGACTAAAGATGAGTCGGGAATCAAACACCTAATAGGGGCAAATCATGGGGATTGTATCATATCTAACTCCAGCACAAAACAAACTAATCGGACCAAGTCGAACATGTTAGCGAAGGGTTGTAACATTGGCTTAGGGTCAAAGTGGGATACATTTGGGAACGTGGCGCTAAGTAGAGGATAGCAAGTGACCCTAAACAAAACACTCACAAACATCTCATGATAAACTAATGAAAACTATATCCAACAACCATCAATAACCCAATAATCTAATATACGCACAATGATCTCCATCATCAAACACTATCAAAAAAAAATGTAAAATCTCATAAGAACAAGTGTCTCTAAGCTCATCTCCCAATAAAATATCGACCTCCTCACTCACATGAATATGTATGTGTATATAAAAACTCAATGAAGAACAAGAGAGAGGTCTCCTCAAACAAAGAATATGTATGAATAATCATAACAATAAGCACGGGAGGAAATAGGAGAAAAGTAGTATGAGTTGGACATGGAATGAATAAAGTCATGAAAACCAACAACAAACAACATAACCAATAACCCACTAATCACTGTAACGCACAATAACCCACCATCACTAAACTATCCTCTAGGTAAGAAGATGGATAATTTGCCTCATGTGGAGGCTAAACAATGTGGCTACAAAAGAATAGGAAAAGGCAAAAACTTGGCTTAACCTAAAGTCAATTTACGTTCAGGGTAGGCTATTTAGCTATGTAGCTCAATTCGAACGAACGTGTTATCATCCCTGGTCTCATGAAAAGCTGACTATTCTGGAGAAGAACCGACACAATACTTTGAGCCCCTAACTAGCTCTCAAAATGAATAGAACTCGCAAGGAGTCCAAGAAGGCTCAATCCTCACAGGCTGGTCGAAATGCGCCTCTAGAGGTAGTCATCCAAGCCACCAACCAAGTAAACCCCAATTCCCCCAAGCTATGTGGAAAATAGGTCAGACTCTAGGTCCCAAAACATGCACAGGGCTAAGGAAATACGAGTTTGCATAAGGTCAGACCACAAAAGTACACACCAGAAGCAAGCATGCTAGTTTCACAATTCAACCATCTTATTGAAAACTAAACATGAATATGGAACATATACAACATGACATGAATGCAAGATGAATGTACAAAATAATAAATGCTATGAACTAAACTATAACTATATGAAATTAAATTCACACACAAATGGGTGGAAGTGACAATGGGGTTGACCATCTCTCCCCCAAGCTAAAGCTTTGCTAGCCTCTATTAAAGAAGGAAAGAAGAGATAAAGATGAAATATATAAAACCATGGTCAACAAGATTGTCACAACACCCAACACAAACACATACTAGCCAATGAAAATGAGAGAAGAAGGTCATACCTAGGCTAGGAGGGCTTTCACTCCTAGCATTACCATTACAACCATCAAGTGGTCTAAGAGCTCTCTGCTCCTCGAAAGAAGTGGAGGCATGAGGCGCGAAGCTAGAGCAATCGCTTCCCCCAAGCTAGGGTGAAGCTATATTCTTCATGTTTGGCTTAATCGCACTTTTGAGATTTCTTTCTCTTACTCACCCTTGCGGGACCGTTAGCATTGACCCTCTCAAAATCATCAAATAAAATACAAGCAAACTTGTGGAGGGTCAATTCTAAAGGTCGTTTGGAACTGCAAATTCTAACAAACAATACTACAACCAAACGTGAGCACTAACTAGCAAAAATGCAATGCAATGAATGGAAAAGCAAAAATGAAGCAAAAACCATATGTACAGATAGGTTGCCTCCCAACAAGCGCTTCTTTAAGGTCTTTAGCTAGACCTGACTCACTACGTGGTATCGAGTCAAACTCCGTAGGAGTTTATCGAATTCACTCCCCACAACAGTAGAGGTTGGGGAGTGGAAAAGAGAGAGAAGAAAGAAAAGAGGGAGAAACACAACAAGGACCGACTTTCCATAACACGATGAAAAGTCGGGGGAAAAATGAACGGAGGGAGGGGGGAGGGAAGCAAGCGGCATAGCAACACAAGCATCAAGGCGAGCATGAACATGAACGATCGGGAACTTCTCATGATGACAAAGAGGTGTGGGGTGAGACTCAACAGAAGGCACACTAAGGGTATGCACTTTAGACTCCTCAATAACGGGCAAATCTACCCCTAAGTCATCGGGTTCACTAGCCGGATGATCATGCACATATGTGAGGGGTTCATCATGGTGAGGTGCACAAGGAACCTCATCATGAACCTCACCGGTGGGTGGTGCATCTACACAAGGAGGTTGATCATCAAGAGAAGGAGGGGAGCTAATGATAGGGTGAGGGGAGTCTAGGTCATGGTTTAACGCCATGGGCACAAGGTGGTCATGGGTTTCTAGTCCTTCCTCAAAGGCCTTTTGAAATTGGTTAACGCTCCACATTTTCTCCAACTTAGTCCCTTCAGGAATACCGTCGTAATCGGTGCTTAAGGGGTAGGTCGGTGGAACCTCTAGGGGAGGGAATGTAGGATATTCTCTTGTAAACCCGTTCTTGGCCATCCACTTAAAGAAATGCAAACAAAGCACAGGGGATTGGTTAAGAAACTCATAACTGTAAACATCCTCTAAGTACTCCCTAGTCTCACTATTCAATCCCTTATAAAGATGAAGGCAAATTTGCCATTTTTCAAGGTTATGCCCATAAGGGAGAGAATCCCCATATCTAACAAAGAAGCTCCAAAAAGACTCATGCTCGAATTGATACAAATAGCAAGCTATGAATAAAAACAAAAATAACAAAAACAAAAACTATTTACAAATCACACCAAAACTAAAATCTAAACAAACGCCTTGTCCCCGGCAACGGCGCCATTTTGATAACCGGTTTTTAGCGTGTCGTTATACGCTAAAACCACAGCTATGCAAACACATTTATAATCACCCAAAAGCTACTACAATGAGTATAGTGGTAAGTCGAGGGTCGAACCATAGAGACAAGGGATGTTAGACTAAAGGTTTGGTGTGGGAATGGTTGGATGGTTGGTAGGTAAGAGGATGGGTGAACTACACTAATGACAAATCTAAGCAATGAAAGAAAGCGGGCTTAGGCTAGGTCCACCCTAGGTAGGTCCATTGGAAATATAGATAGGCTAGGTCGAGGGAGATCGAACGAAGATCGATCGAGACACTCTAGACATTGAGGGGAAGTTAGTGACCTATAGTCATGCGAACGACCCATAATCGCCCTATATATGTCTCACTAAGGAGTGGCAGGACAAGATTCGACTCGAATATCAATCAACAATCAATATCAATCTCAACCATCTTCCTAAACCTTAAACACAAGACCAAAACTCTAGGGTTTCTCTAACCCAAAACCCTAAAAGACTACTCTAGCATATTGAAAGCAAAAACAAGAAAGATAGAAAGCATTAAATCTATTCTAGCAAGCACAAAGAGAAGGAAAGACATGAAAACAAGAAAGGAAGCATAAAGGAATGAAAGACAAAAAGGCAATAAATCTACACTACAAAAGCAATAAAGTAAATCATTAAACAAAGCATAAATGAAAGCAATAAAGATAGGAAAGCAATAAATGAAAGAAACTTATATAAATGAAGAGGAACAAAGACATAAATGAAGAACAATCTAAAACTAGGGCAAGAAATGGAAAGAGAAAGCAATAAATTGATGAATAGGAATGAGAGGGTTACTCCCAATCAAGTCATGGGGTTTACATTCAGAAAAGGGAGTATATATAGGCTACACAAGTCGAGCCTTAAAAGCCCTAAAAATCCTACGTGGATTGGGCTTGCGAAGAATTAGACTGCGCGAAAAATTAAGTACATTCGCCCGAATGAACTGCTCATTCGCCCGAATGCATCACATTCGGGGTTTCCAGAGAGTTCAAAACTGATTCCTTGATTTTTCTTGTGCATTCGCTCGAATCACCAAACTCATTCGCCCGAATAGGTCACCTTTGGGGTTTCCAGTAGCTTTAAGCATGTTTCTCAAAGTTTCTTAGACCATTCGCCCGAATGGCCATGGGCATTCGCCCGAATACAGTTAGGTTCGCTCGAATGTGCATAAATTCGCCCAAATCAGCACCCTTAAGCCTTTGTTCTTTGGTGCATCTAGGCCATTCGCTCCAATGGGCCTTCAGTTTGGCCGAATGCAGGTCATTTGGCCGATTTTGCTTTCTTCTCAACTTCGAGCGAGCATCAAATGACTTTCGGGGTTCGCAAGGACTTTGGGTATGACGTGAAATGCTCGTGAATGCCTCAAAATGCGTGCCTCATCTTCGATTGAAGCGTCGAAGTCTCGTACGCAACGAAAACACCTAGAAAACACCTCAAAACACCTAAAAATATCTTAAAGCACATGGAGGCGAGATCAGGGTAAAATCACGCGTAAGATATGCAGAAACCGATGTAAAACGCGAGACTCAACACTAAAATGAGGAGATAAATGTGCTCTAAAAACGAGCACATCAACTCCCCCAAGCTAAACCTTTGCTAGTCCCTAGAAAAGAGACTAGGTAGGATAACATGAAAGCACATGGGCACCCAAAAACAATCTTAACTGCAAAAACAAAACAAAACCTAACTATCAAAGCAATAAAACCTAAAACTCACTGTTGTAGGAAGCACGGTCGCAATTAGCACGTACGACAAGCCCTTTAAACCTCAAGGTATCCCAAAGAGGACGAGTACGGTCTCGTGAGGGCTTTTCAGAAGGAGACCCACAAATCCAATGCAATGCAAGTGCAAGGAAGCAAACTATATGCAACTAAAAGCTATGATGTATAATCTAATATGATGCAATGCGAGGTGAGCGAAAATCTAAGTAACGCGAGCTGTGCACGAGCAAAACTCTTCCCTAGCCATAGGCGTGCAAGTACAATGGTCTCAATAGAGCGCAATACCAAGAAGAACGACCAATTCCACAAACTCTAGATCACTAGGGTGAGCTACATCACAGGCTATGCCACCCACTATCTAGAGAGGTCACAAGCCTACTCTTCCCAGGTTATTTCTCAAAAGATGTGAGAAATATGCAATCACGCTCATGTGTTTGATATTGGTTCGTGTTTCGCTCAAAATCTTCCGAATAAAGATGAGTCGGGAATCAAACACCTAATAGGGGCAAATCATGGGGATTGTGTCATATCTAACTCCAGCACAGAACAAGCTAATCTGTCCAAGTCGAACATGTTAGCGAAGGGTTGTAACGTTGGCTTAGGGTTAAGGTGGGATACATTTGGGAATGTGGCGCTAAGTAGAGGATAGCAAGTGAACCTAAACAAATAACCACAAACATCTCATGATAAACCAATGAAAACTATATCCAACAACAAACAATAACCCAATAATCCATAAAAGCACAAATGATCTCTATCGTCAAACACCATCAAAAATGTGAAATCTCATAAACACAAGTGTCTCCAAGCTCATCTCCCAATAGTATAATGACCTTCTCACTCACATGAATATGTATGTATATAAAAACTCAATAAAGAACAAAAGAAAGGTCTCCTCAAACAAAGAATATGTATGAATAATCATAATAATGAGCACGGGAGGAAATAGGAGAAAAGTAGTATGAGCTGGACATGGAATGGATAGAGTCATGAAAACCAACAACCAACAACATAACCAATAACCCACTAATCACTGTAACGCACAATAACCACCATCACTAAGCTTTTTTCTAGGTAAGAAGATGGATAATTTGCCTCATGTGGAGGCTAAACAATGTGGCTACAAAAGAATAGGAAAAGGCAAAAACTTGGCTTAACCTAAAGTCAATTTACGTTTAGGCTAGGCTATTTGGCTATGTAGCTCAATTCTAGCGAACGTGTTATCATCCCTGGTCTCATGAAAAGCTGACTATGCTGGAGAAGAACCGACACAATACTTAGATCCCCTAACTAGCTGTCAAAATGAATGGAACTCGCAAGGAGTCCAAGAAGGCTCAATCCTCACAGGCTAGCCGAAATGCGCCTCTAAAGGTAGTCATCCAAGCCACCAACCAAGCAAACCCCAATTCCCCCAAGCTATGTGGAAAATAGTCAGACTCTAGGTCCCAAAAAATGCACAGGGCTAAGGAAATACGAGTTTGCAAAAGATCAGGCCACAGAAGTACACACCAGAAGCAAGCATGCTAGTTTCACAACTCAACCATCTTATTGAAAACTAAACATGAACATGCAATATATACAACATGACATGAATGCAAGATGAATATAGAAAATAATAAATCCAATGAACTAAACAATAACTATATGAAACTAAATGCACAAACAAATGGGTGGAAGTGACAATGGGGTTGACCATCTCTCCCCTAAGCTAAAGCTTGATAGCCTCTAGCAAAGAAGGAAAGAAGAGATAAAGATGAAATATATAAAACCATGATCAACAAGATTGTCACAACATCCAACACAAACACATACTAGCCAATGAAAATGAGAGAAGAAGGTCATACCTAGGCTAGGAGGGCTTTCACTCCTAGCATTACCATTACCACCATCAAGTGGTCTAAGAGCTCTCTGCTCCTCGAAAGAAGTGGAGGTATGAGGCGCGAAGCTAGAGCAATCGCTTCCCCCAAGCTAGGGTGAAGCTATATTCTTCATGTTTGGCTCAATCGCACTTTTGAGATTTCTTTCTCTTACTCACCCTTGCGGGACCGTTAGCATTGACCCTCTCAAAATCATCAAATAAAACACAAGCAAACTTGTGGAGGGTCAATTCTAAAGGTCGTTTGGAACTGCAAATTCTAACAAACAATACTACAACCAAACGTGAGCACTGACTAGCAAAACTGCAATGCAATGAATGGAAAAGCAAAAATGAAGCAAAAACCATATGTACAGATGGGTTGCCTCCCAACAAGCGCTTCTTTGAGGTCTTTAGCTAGACCTCACTCACTACGTGGTATCGAGTCAAACTCCGTAGGAGTTTTTCGAATTCACTCCCCACAACAGCAGAGGTTGGGGAGTGAAAAAGGGAGAGAAGAAAGAAAAGGGGGAGAAACACAACAAAGACCGACTTTCTATAACATGATGAAAAGTCGGGAGAAGAATGAACAGAGGGAGGGGGGAGGGAAGCAAGCGGCATAGCAACACAAGCGTCAAGGCGAGCATGAACATGAACGATTGAGAGCTTCTCCTGATAACAAAGAGGTGTAAGGTGAGACTCAAATGAAGGCACATCTAGGGTATGCACTTGAGACTCCTCAATCATGCACATATTTACCTCTAGGTCATCGGGTCCACTAGCTAGATGATCATGCACATATGTGAGGGGTGCATCATGTTGAGGTGTACAAGGAACCTCATCATGAACCTCATCGGGGAGTGGTGCATCAACACAAGAATCTTGATCATCAAGAGAAGGAGGGGAGCTAATGATAGGGTGAGGGGAGTCTAGGTCATGGTCCTGGAATTCTAGTCTCTCCTCAAAAACCCTTCGAAAAGTGTTAACACTCCACACTCTCTCCAACTCGATCCCCTCTTCAACCCAAGGGTAACTAGAGGGGTAGGCCGGTGGAACCTCAAGGGGAGGGAGATAGGGGTAATCTGTCCTATAGTTTTCCTTGGCCAACCATTTGAAGAAGTTCAAACAAATCACAGGGGTTTGGTCAAGGAACATATCTTGGTAAAACTCATCTACGAGCCCCCTTCTCACGCTATTCAAACCTCCATATAGGTGATGACACATTTGCCATCTATTAACATAATGCTCAGGGAGGAAGAACAACCCATATCTAACAAAGAAGCTCCAAAACTGCTCATGCTCGGTTAAAGACAAAGAAAAGCAAAAACTATTCATAAACCACACCAAGACTAAAATCCAAACAAACGCCTTTTTCCCCGGCAACGGCGCCATTTTGATAGCGGGTTTTTAACGCGTCGTAAACGCTATAAACCTAAGATATGCAAACACATTTATAATCACCCTTTCTAATACTACAATGAGTGTAGCGGTAAGTTGGGGGTCGAACCATAGAGACAAGGGATCTTAGACTAGAGGTTTGGTGTGAGAAAGGTTGGATGGTTGGTAGGTAAGAGGATGGGTGAACTATGCTAATGACAAATATAAAGCAACGAAAGAAAGCGGGCTTAGGCTAGGTCCACCCTAGGTAGGTCCATTGGAAATATAGATAGGTTAGGTCGAGGGAGATCAAACGAAGATCGATCAAGACACTCTAGACATCGAGGGGAAGTTGATAACTTATAGTCATGCGAACGACCCATAATCGCCCTATGTCTCACTAAGGAGTGGCAGGACAAGATTCGACTTGAATATCAATCAAGCAATCAACATCAATCTCAACCATCTCCCTAAACATTAAACACAAGACCAAAACCCTAGGATTTCTCTAACTCAATACCCTAAAACAACTACTCTAGCATATTGAATGTAAAAACAAAAGAGAAAGAAAGCAATAAATCTATTCTAGAAAGCATTAAAGGAAATAAAGACATGAAAGCATTAAATGGATATAAGAACAAGAAGCAATAAATCTACACTAAGAAAGCAATAAATGAAAGCATAAATGAAAGCATTAAAGGTTGGAAAGCATTAAATAAAGAGAACTTACATTAATGAAGGTGCTAAAAGGAAGAACAAAACATTAGAGAAAGAACTAAACTAATCTAGGGTAAAATGAAGAAGAAAAGCATTAAAGATTGATGAACAAGAATGGGAGGGTTACTCCCAATCAAGTCATAGGGTTTACATTCAGAAAAGGGAGTATATATAGGCTACACAAGTCGAGCCTTAAAAGCCCTAAAAATCCTACGTGGATTGGGCTTGCGAAGAATTAGACTGCGCGAAAAATTAAGTCTATTCGCCCGAATGAACCAGCCCATTCGCCCGAATGGCTGCTCATTCGCCCGAATGAACCAGCCCATTTGCCCGAATGGCTGCTCATTCGCCCGAATGTGATGCATTTGGGGTTTCTAGAGACTTCGAATCAATTCCTTGTGTTTTTCCAAGCCATTCGCCCGAATCAGTATGGGCATTCGCCCGAATGAAGCCATTCGCCCGAATGGCTGGGCTGATTCGCTCGAGTTGTTGGGCTGCAGCATTGTTCTTGAAGCTTCAAAGCCCATTCGCCCGAATTGGGCTGTTGCCTTCGCCCGAATGGAAGCCCAACATCATATATCTTCATTGAAATGCGTCCTTGAGGTGCCGGAAGATCATGGGACTTTGCGAAGTGCTCGGGAACACCTCGAAACACGTGGGAATGCCTCAAAATGCGTGTATCTTCTTCGATTCAAGCGTCGAAGCCTCGTTGAAACAGTCGCATTATTAATGAGATTTCATTAGTCATTTTTAGCGACTACTTTTTTTTAATATTTGTCCGTCACTTATAAACAATTTAATTCGTGATGGTAGAAATTTTAAAAAAATTTCTACGTTGATTAGAAACTTGTTAATTTGTAACGTGGTTATGAATCATAACAAGTAACGTAAACTTTGGAGGAAAAAACTTAAAGTTGAGCAACTACCGATAACAGTTCGAGAAAAGTTTAATTATTACCCGAGCATATTATTTAACCATGATGGGAGTAAATTATATATTTCATACACATATACAAGTGATTTTTAAACATATAATACAAGTTACATAACTTGTTACATGTACAACAATTTTTACCCAAACTTTAAACTATCTTAGATAAACCTTTCCTACACTATAATAGACCAAAATGAGACAAAAATCACCTCCAAAACAGCCCCAAACAGCAGCCCGATTGCTGTCCCAAACCCTCTTTATAGCCCTTTATACACTTACATACTCAAGCAAAACACTTTAATCAAAGTACCCTTTTGTTCTAACCTAGATTATGCATCATTACAAGCATGCAAGAGACTAATATTTGAAGCAAAGACACTCTAATTTCTGAATAAGAATTCAGCCATAAATCCTCAACTTGTTGCTCCCAAGTTCATCCATGAACAAACACTTGCATCCTTCAAACTTTCAACTACTAAAACACCTTCTTTTCTCATCAAATCTTCTTTAAAAACCCATCTAAAACTTCTGAAAATTTATGTTTATAAACTCAAATATTCCATAAAAATAATCTTCATTTCAAGAGCTTTCCATAGACACCAAACTTGAAGAAATCCACCAAGTATAGAGTAAGTTACATTCATTTCCTTATTCCACTAGTTTTTGTAAAACTTGTTCATGTAGAACACTCTTACACGAATCTTTCGATAAACTAAGATCATTTTGATATGGATAATTTTTTGTATCTAAAACTAAGAAAATTATCACTTATAAAACCTCTAAAAAAAATCGATTATAATGGAAAGTAAAGAAAAGAAAATATTATTTTCACAGTCTTATAAATTTTGTTACTTCAAGGATTTTAAGTAAAATTATGGGATTTGATTAAGTATGTTGCTCAACATAATAAGTACACTCGAAATATGTTAAATCATCACAAGTATTAGTTTAACAACTCCAACTAAGGAAAGTTAAGTGCATGTTAGAAATCCAAAATTAATATTGATTTTTTTGGATGAATGCATTATTTTTAGTTGAAGAGTTGGAGTTGAGACTTGAAGGGCAAGGACCCGAAGTTGGAACCACTTCTAAGAACATATAGGAGCTTACGTGGGAGCTTACGGAATATTTATATAGGCTTGGAGTCGAGGTATGTCACATGGGGTGATTTTTAAAGGATTTAAGAACAAGTTGGGAAAGTTTTGTACAAACTTGTTTTTAAAAATAAAATTCCCAAAGAGAAGTTTTTAAATCTTGAAAAATGATATAAAAATGATAATTTTGAGTAACAAATGATTTATTACATGTATTGTTATTGTGGGCATCATGCATGTGAATTTTATGAATTGTTGTATGGTTAAAGGCATGATTTACACTACTTGGTGAAAGTTTTTGTGATGGAAATGATTATATGGATTTGGAAAATATTTAAAATGGATTTTAAAAATAATTTCCAGTAGCTATATGTTAAAAAAAATCTCTTGAATAATTTTTTTTTGAAATTTATTTGTTAAATTGATATTTTAAGGGATTTTAAGGTGTTAAATTCTCTTATGACAAAACATAGTATGAGATTAATTCTTGATCATAAAAACTAATTATAAAATCATATTATAATGTCTCCAACAAGATTTGGCCAGATTATATTTTGTTTAGAATTGTTCATGATTTTTGAGTAATCGTTAAATCGTCTATCGGTAAATTATTAAATAGTAAAATATAAAAAGATTACTAAATGAAGGCACATGGACTTGAAATTTTTATCACATACTCATATGGACAGCAAATAAATTTGGTAAAATTTTGAGAACATTTTTTTGACGTTTGAGGACCTTAATTATTTTTACTCGGTTATTAATAATCGGTTGGTTAGACAACGGTAAAATACAAAATAAATACTAAATGGCGTCTTTTGGGTATGAAAATTTTATGAGACACTTATATAAACAGAAGGTACATGTGGAAAAATTTATATCTATTTACGTGACCATATATGGACTTAAATAAATTTTATTTGATTTATTGGTAAAATACCAATATTAATTATTAAAAATGCACCACACGATTTTTAATGGTTATTTAAAATTGTATATTCTTTAAAATAGTTTCTGGGATATCATAAAAAAATTTTATATTATTTTATTCGGACTTAAATAATTTTAAACCGATTTTATTTAATTTATCGATAAGTTATCTATATAAAAAGATAAAATATCATACATGACATTTATAAGTTTAAATGAGCTAATTAAAATATTATATAACTTCTAGAACTTCGGTAAAATTAATTAAGCTAATAATTAATTATTTACTAATTTATCAAATTCATAAATATTGTTTAATTATTTAAAGGCGTAATATTGTTAATTAAATTTGAGTAAAAATAGACCTATATCAAAAATTTATAATTTTGTTAGTAACCTACTGTCTCATAGTATAAATAAGTTTTACTTAGAAGGTTTATAAATTTTATGGATTTAAAACATCATTTAAATAACGGTAAATACCTAAATTGTCGAAATAATCGTAAAATCATTATAAATTTGTAAAACCAATTATAATCTGATGGGACAACCTTAAATTCATTTTAATTAAGTTATTATAATGACTTGATTAATGTGGGCCTTGTTGGAGAATTAATATGTATTTAATAGAAATGATTGAAATGATTTTGGTTACCATTTCATTTCATGAGAATAGAATATATACAAAATACAATCAAGAGATTTAGGAAACTAAATATTTACACAATAATATCTTAGATATGAATATTTACAAAATATTCTAGTTATTCTATTCTAGCACACCCCCGCAGTCGAATCGGGAGGTTTGTGGACGCTGAAACTGGAGCGAAAATCATCAAAGGTACTTGAGGAAGACCCTTGGTACAAATGTTGGCAATTTGAAACCGAGAGGGAACATGAAGAACTCGAACATCACCACGCTTGACTTTTTCACGAACAAAGTGGATATCTATCTCAATATGTTTAGTGCGTTGATGATGAACAGGGTTATCAGACAAATAAACTGCACTAACATTATCACAATAAACAAGAGTAGCGGTACGAATGGGATAATGGAGCTCGAGAAGTAAATTTCGAACCCAACAAGTTTCGGAAACAACATTAGCAACACCCCGGTATTCCGCTTCAGCACTAGACTTAGAGACAGTAGGTTGTCGCTTGGCAGACCAAGAGATCAGATTATCCCCCAAGAAAACACAGTATCCAGAAGTAGAGCGACGGGTATCAGGACAACCACCCCAATCAGCATCAGTATATGACAAGAGAGAAGAAATGTGAGACTTATACAATTGTAAGCCATAATCAAGAGTTCCTTGAATATATCGAAGAATACGATGAATAGCTGCCATGTGTTCAACTCTAGGATCATGCATAAATAGACAAACTTGCCGAACAGCATAAGAAATGTCTGGGCGAGTAAAAGTAAGATACTGCAGAGCACGAGCTAAACGACGATACAATGTGGGATTATCATAAGGAGAACCAGCATCGGCACAAAGTTTCCCAGAAGTAGCAATAGGAGTAGGAGCGGGCTTGCATTGAGACATGCCAGCTTGGTCAAGGATTTCGGAAGCATATTTGTGCTGAGAGAGAAAAAGACCTGCAGAATTCCGAGAAACAGCAATACCCAAGAAATAACTGAGAGGACTCAAGTCCTTCATAGCAAATTCTGAACTTAATTTAGATATAATGGACTGACGAAGAGAATCAGAGGAAGCAGTAAGAATAATGTCATCCACATACAATAGAATATAAGCAATGTCAGACCCATGGAAATAGATAAACAAAGAGTTATCAGAAATGCTATTACGAAAACCAACGGTAGTCACAAAATCAGCAAATCGTTGATACCAAGCTCGAGGGGCCTGCTTTAGAACATAAAGAGACTTTCGAAGAAGACACACATGATTAGGTCGAGCGTGATCCCGGAAACCCAAAGGTTGATGCATATACACAGTTTCATTCAAGTGACCATGGAGAAAAGCATTTTTAACATCCAGTTGATGAATAGGCCAAGATTTAGACAAAGCCATGCTTAAAACAATACGAATAGAAGTGGGTTTCACAATCGGACTAAAAGTCTCATCACAATCAATGCCCTCCCGTTGGGACTTACCATCACCAACAAGACGCGCTTTGTAGTGCTCAAAGGTACCATCAGACTTAGTCTTCACCCGGAATATCCACAATGATCGAATAATATTAGCATGAGAAGGCTTAGGTACAAGCTCCCAAGTACGATTCTCAATTAAAGCATCAAATTCGTCCTGCATGGCCTGTTTCCAGTTCGGATCATGAAGGGCATGAATAGGATTTTTGGGAATGGGAGAAAAGGAAGATAGGGCTTGTGAGGTATATTTGGGGTTAGGCTTAAAATTACCATGCTTACTACGCGTAACCATGCCAGGAGGGGAGGGAGAATTGGGAGATGAGGATGGGCTGGAAGGAAGTGGTGCTGGACCGTCATAAGCAGGCCCAATAGTGGTATTGTGGGTAAGGGGAGTAGATGGGCTAGTAATTGGTGGAGGCCCAGAAACTGAATAAGGTTGTGGTGAGGAGACGTGTGGCGTTTGGGCAGGGTTTGTATCATCTGGGCTGAGGTCTGGGCTAGGCCCAGTAGGGGAGGAGGTGGGAATGTGAGGATTTGGGGTGGGCTGTAATTGGGCTGCAGTAGGCCCAACTGTAGATGGTGAGGAATCTAAAGAGTATGGGCCGTAAGAATGTAGCAAATGGGATGGTGGGGAATCATCTAAGAATGTGTATTGGGGAGGGGAGTTTTTGGATTGGTGAGCAAAAGGGAAATGGGCCTCATCAAAAAGAACATGACGAGAAATGATTATTTTATGGGAGGAGAGATCATAGCACTTGTAACCTCGATGTGAAGATGGATAACCCAAGAAGACACATGGTGAGGAGCGGGGTTGTAATTTATGTATTTTTGTGGAAGAAATAAGGGGAAAACATAAACACCCAAAAACCCGGAGATGAGAGTAAGAAGGAGATTTGTGGTAAAGAAGATGTGTAGGAGTTAAATTTTTAAGTAATTTAGATGGGAGAATGTTGAGAAGATATGTGGCGGTATTTAAGGCGTGAGGCCAAAAGGACGGGGGAAGAGAAGCATGACATAGTAAGGTACAAATGATATTATTAATGGTGCGAATTTTCCTTTCGGATTTTCCATTTTGAGATGAGGTTTGAGGACAAGAATAACGAAGAACAATACCCCGAGTCGCACAAAATTGATGAAAAAGTTTATTATCAAATTCACCCCCATGATCACATTGAAAAGACTTGATGTGAAGATTAAATTGAGTATTAACAAATGTATTAAAATTCACAAAAATGTCATACACTTGAGATTTGCGGAATAAAGGAAAAGTCCATAAAAAATTAGAATTGTGATCAAGAAAAAGAACATAATATTTGTAACCCGAAGGACTCAAAATTGGGGAAGTCCATACATCACTATGAAGAATCTCAAATGGTTGAGTGCTTACAAAATTAGAATGAACAAAAGGCAAGCTAATATGTTTTCCCAAGGGACAAGAATGACAAACAAAGGATGGATTTTTATTACATTTAATAGAATTTGAAGAGCTCAAGAAATCTAAAATCGCATTTCCCGGATGACCTAAACGAGAATGCCAAACATTAGTAGAGAAAGCAGAAAATGCTGAAGATGTAGAAGATGGGTTAAGAGCTCCATGTGTCGATTTGAAAGGATAAAGATCACCAGTGCTATTAGACCATAAGAGGATATTCCCCGTGCCCAATTCTTTCACAGAAAAACCAAAAGGATCGAATTCAACAGAAACTTTATTATCACGAATAAACTTACGAACAAAGATAAGATTTTTAATTAGTTTAGGTGCATGTAAAACATTTTGGAGGGTAAGGGATTTTTGAGAGGAAGGTAGAGAAAGGTGTCCGTGACCATGAACCGGAATCATGTGACCATTACCAACAACAATATCATTATTTGAATGACACTTTAAAGGAGAATAATTAAGAAGAGTACCTTGAGAGCGAGTCATATGAGAAGTAGCACCAGTGTCCATATACAATTGCTCATCCGGAGAAGATAAGGATATAGTAGGCATGGCTTGATCAATATCGGTAGGAGAATAATCCATAGAGGAACCGGACCCGAAGCAAAAATTCTGTGCAGGCCTAAGACCAAGAATGCCAGCAGAAGAAGGCCCAATAGATGTTGGAGAAATAAAGCTATTCTGAGAAGCCCAAGTTGTTGAGGGGAAAGAACATGATGACTGGACCCAAGAGGGAGAGGCCCAGTGTGGCAAAAAAGAAGGATGCCAAGGAGAGTAGGTATGTGGGCCAGAATGTTGAAGCCCATGGCTATGCTGCTTGGGGTAAGGGGCTGATGGGTCTTTCTGACGTGGGCCAGAATAGTTGTTAGGACAGTAGGAATTGTAGTGGTTGTCGCAACTGTTCCGGCCATCATAACGGTGGTTGCGGTGGCCACCACGGTGGTAATGGGTATCATGGGGCTCAACACAAATCGAGTTAATAAAGAAATAAGATAGAAGGTGATTGAAGAAGGCAACTCAGCCGTGTATGGTGGCTGCCGGGCAGAGTATTGGGCGGAAGAGAGGAGGGAGGAAAGAACTAGGTTTCTGATACCATAATAGAAATGATTGAAATGATTTTGGTTACCATTTCATTTCATGAGAATAGAATATATACAAAATACAATCAAGAGATTTAGGAAACTAAATATTTACACAATAATATCTTAGATATGAATATTTACAAAATATTCTAATTATTCTATTCTAGCAGTATTTTGTAAATCAATTATCGATTTTATTACCGGTAAAACTATCTCATATTTAAGAAAATAGTGTTTTATGAAATCTCCTATGACAAAGATTTTATAGACTTATGAACTAAATTCTATTTGTTTTGAATGAATTTCAAAACTCTTTTAAGTTATATTTACTTTGAGAAGGATTGAAATGAAACATTTTAATGGTTTACGTGAAAAATCGTATAGAATTTTAATCACGTTTTGTTACGATGTATTTCCACACATGCTAGTGATGCCCCAATATAATACAAAGGTTATGTTTGATGATATGATTATGCTATGCATGTTTTACCCATGTGGGAAAAATTATGATTTGATTTTGCTATGTTGTCAAGAAAATATGTTTTGCTATTTTGCAAATAAAAGATGTTTATCATAAGGAAAAAGTTAATATTTTTGACTTTTCAAATGTTATTGAAATTACAAGGTATATATTATATACAAAAATATTTTAGCCTAAATGGCGGGTACATATGCCACAGCAAATGTTGTGTGCATGATTAAACGGCTCACCAATGCTGAGCGCGTATTGTTCACAATACCATTGTGTTACACTTGCCGGACATGTCGCGGACGGTAGACCGACTACCAAACGAGTCACAGGATGACTCACAGAGTACCCATGTAAGAAGTTATGATATGAGTTTGAAATTGATTTGGATCCATTGAGATCTTATGGTTTATGATGAAATATGAGAACTTGGAAATATTACTATAAAACCATTGAATGAAGTTTGAATGATAATATGATTTATCAAATGAAAAAGCATCTTTCAAAATGAATTTACTCAAATCAAAAAGGTTTTAATGACTTGTTTGACAGACACTAGTGTGTTATACTCAGCCTTTTTGTTGATACTATGCTTTGTATGTTTTTCAATGGTTTTGTTTTTAGAGTAAACCCCTATGGCACCTCGACGAAGAATGGATATGCGAGCGGAAGATGAACCCGAGTTGGAGTATGACTCCCCTTTTGTTTAGATCTCTTTATTGTAATTGAGAGACTATTAGTTGGGTTGTTTAGTTTGGACTATTTTAAGGATGTATTTGAACTTTGGACTTATTTCGATTTGGCTGTAATTTTCCTATATTTTGGACAGTTAAGACTTTCGTCATATTGTTTTGGTTTGGTTCAAGTATTTTACTTGGATATTGGTTTAACCTCTAAGTAACCCCTTAATTGTGCTGGCAAAAGTAAGCTTCCGCTTGATTAATACTAAATTCCAATTAGTGTTTGCCTTCATAATTCGGGGCGGTTTCACTCGTACGCAACGAAATCACCTCGAAATCTCCTCAAAACACCTGAAAATACTTTCGAACACCAAGAAGACAAGAGCAAGGTGAAATCATGCGTAAAGTATGCAAAAGCCAATCTAAAACGTGAAACTTGACACTAAAATGAGGAGATAAATGTGCTCTAAAACGAGCACATCAGGGCTCCTGTCAACCCAAAAGGCATTACAAGCCACTCATAAAGCCCATACTTGGTCTTAAATGCAGTTTTCCACTCATCCCCTTCCTCATCTTGATTTGGTGATACCCACTTCTTAGGTCCACCTTGCTGAACCATTGGGAGCCAGCCAACTCATCTAGGAGGTCATCTATTCTTGGGATAGGGAACCTATACTTGACAGTAATATTATTCACACTCCTGCTATTAATGCACATGCTCCATGTGACATCTTTCTTTGGCACTAGCAGGGTTGGCACAGCACAGGGGCTCAGACTCTCCCTCACATACCCCCTCTGCATGAGCTCCTCAACTTGCCTCTGCAGCTCCTGTGTTTCAAAAGGGTTGGTCCTGTAGGCAGGCTTATTAGGCAAACTAGCTCCTGACACTAGGTCAATTTGGTGCTCAATGCCCCTTAGGGGTGGTAGTCTAGGTGGTAAGTCTGCTGGGAACACATCTCCATATTGCCTAATCAATCCCTTTACTTCAGCTGGTATAGGTATAGGTTCATTGGTTTCCTTAGTGAATAATAGGTACACCTCCCCATTTCCTTTCATCAATTTCTCACAGCTCTTCCTAGTAATTAGGTGGGTTGGGGGCTTGTTCTTCTTAGGTGGTAGGATCTATGGGGTGGCAAGGGTATAAGTTCCTTCCATTTCCCATTGTGTGTTAGGGTATAGTTGTTTGAATACCCATCATGGGTGGTTCTTTTATCATATTGCCATGGTCTACCCAAGAGTAGATGGCAAGCATCCATAGTTGGCACATCACACAGGACATCATCAATATAGGTGCCTAATGTGAGGTTAACCAGACACTGCTTGTTTACTAACCCACTAGCCTTCTCATCTAACCATCTCATCTTGTAACGGCGGGGGTGAGGTTTTGTCTGAAGTTGCAGCCTGTTTACTAGGTTTTGGCTTACACAATTTGACTCACTCCCTCCATCAAAGATGAGGTCACATACTTCCCCTTGTATTTTGCACTTGGTTTGGAAGATATTTTCCCTCTGATCTGACTTTTTCTCTTTGACAGTGGTGTGAAAGCTTCTTCTAACTATGAAGTTATAGTATTCTGTCTCAGGCAAGAGTTGCTCTAGGTCTCCCCAAGTCACTCTCCTCCCCCACAAATTCTTGCAAAGTCCCATCATCACCTACCATGTAAGTACCATTAGGGTCCTCCTTAGAGGTTTGAGGCCATACCTCCTCTTCCTTACCATTCTTGGACACTAAGATCACTTTGGCTCTGGTGTCTTGCCTAATTTCACCCCATTCTGTCATGGTGAAGGCTCTGGGATTTGGGCAGTCCTTCTTATAGTGACCCCTCCCATTATACTTAAAACACACTACATCCTTAGGTTCCTTAATAGGTGTGCTTGGTTTTGTGCTGGTTTCCTTTTGAGGCATACTAGGGTTTTGCTTCCTTGTGTTGGTCATGGTGTTGGTGTTCTTTGAGTTATAAGCCCTGGTAGGTCTAGGGTATATGTTGTTGGTGAGGGTTTTCTTCCTATTGATGTTTTTCTCAACTTCAAGGGCATGGTTCTTTGCTGAGTATATGGTGAGGTTTGGTGTGAGGGTTATCTTCCTCCTTATATCCTCCCTTAGTCCTACTATGAATTTCCCCACACTCATCTCCTCTGTTACATCCACATCACATAATACAGTCAACCTCTCCCATTCTTGGATATATCCTTGCACACTCTTGTTGCCTTGTGTTAGGGTGCTTAATTGAACATACAGTTGTTGCCTGTAAGTGGGTGGTACATACTTCCTTCTCAGGTGTTTCTTTAATTTATGCCAAGTATCAATCCTGGGTCTCCCTTCCCTAGTTCTTTGCCTTTATAACCCTTCTAGCCAGGTAGAGGCTAGTTTGATCATCTTAACCTTAGCTATCTTGTATTGCCTGTCTAAGGGGGTCTCTTGAAACTCAAAGTACTGTTCCATCCTTCCCTCCTATTCTAGGTAAGTCTCAGGGTCATGTGTACAACCATCAAAGTCAGGGATATCAACTCTTAAGGTCTTATCCTCCTGATTCCTAAAGTTTTGGGGAGGTCTATTGTTTTGGTTGTTCTGAAATAACCCTAGGTTAGCCAGGTTGTGCACAAGTTGTTGCATAGTCTCCTCAAGGGTTCCGAACCTTTCCTCCATGTCTCCCATCCCAAATACAAAGGGGTTTTGTTATTATTCAAAACACACAAACAATCAAGATTCAAGAAGGGGACAATCAAGTAACTTATGCAGGACAAAATCAGTGCACCCTGTGCGCTGTATTTATTCTTAGCAAAATTGAAGTTAAAGGACAAATAGAAATAGTAAATTTAAAGGAAGATGAATCCCTGTCCAATAACAGCCAGGTAATGATTGATTCTCCAAGCTCTAATCTCCCTTGGTGCTGGTTGCTTCCAATTCTTGAAGATGCATGACAATCTGTGGCCTCTGTTCAATTGTGTGTCTGAGTGTACCTTGCCCTCTTCAAAAACTGGGCTCTGATACCAATTTGATACAAAACCAAGGTTGGATTATGATCTTGGTGTTGTAAGATTGCTGCTAGGTGTCTTGGTTCTCCTCTCAGCCCACTCAGAAACCCAAGAGATCCAAGTCTAAGGGCACCACTGGCCAATATGGTTCTAAGAATTGAGATCTTGGAAGATAGGTGGTGTTTCCTCAGGAAGGATCTGATTCTCCTTGATGTAAGTGAGATAACCCAAAGGTGATCCTGAATCTTGGCAATAGGAGGATTCTGAACCTTTCTCAAATTTTCCCCTAGGGTCCTTGAGAAATCTCCACACACAGGACTAGGTGACAATGTGATCTGAAAGGTTCAAGAAACAAGGTCTTGATTTTCTGATGATAGGTAGGGTGGTGATCCTGGTTCCTTCTCCCAGAACACAACCTAATTTACACAACACAAGGTTTCCTCCCCTTATTTGTGTATGGCCTCAAACAACAAGGTCTGTTCCACAACCCCTTGATCTCCTAAGCCCAGATGAAGTTGCACACACAACTTCACAATGCATACAGAAATGATTTTCTGAATTACCTCTTAGAGAGTGTTTGTGTTATTAAGAAATGAAATTTGTTTTTCTCTTACAAGAGCATCCCTATATATAGGGCTTTAACTACCTATAACGGTCACAAGGGGACTTCATTTCATTACCTCCCATGTGCCTTACACGTGACCTTTTACAAGAAACAAAAGTACTTAAACAGAAAACTACTTAAAAGCCATTGACAGAATTTGTTGCTCAGCGTCCCTTCAACCCTCTCCTAGGTGTTCTTGGTGGATTATTAGCAGGGTCCTAGGCCCTTGGCTTCTTGGCCCATGTAGTGAGATTCCATTTCTGCCCTTGGTTGGGTCCACATGTTCTCCAGGTGGCCTCTGGACCTGCCTCAAGGTCTGTTGGCAGCCAGCTAGTTCAGCTGTCATGTCTCCTGTGGTAGTCTGGTCTTTTGGGGCCTTATCTTGCTTTTCTGGGTTCTTCATGTCCTTTTCTTTGTTAGTATAGCAAGTTAACCCTCTCTCAAGGTTGTACATGGTCTTACATTCCCCTCCTTCATTTTCATGAGTATTTGGTGTAGGTGTCTTGGTCAAAATTCTCTGCTGAAAGGATGAATTTTTACTTTCTTTGTTTCTGAGGGTTTGGGCCTCTGAGCCTGTTGTTGCATCATGCCTTAGGTATGGTTTGGGTGTGTTATTGCCTGAAACAATATTTGTTTCAGAATGTCACCATCTAAAGATAATAAATTGGACCAACATGAGCAAACACAAAATAACATTTACCATGAACACACAAAAGATATTTTCATGAGTGCTGATAATTACAATACTATATAATAACTTTCAACCAAAAATACAAGTTCACAAACATTATATTTTCTAATTGGAAATATGAAAACTATCCAGTATCAAAATTTTCGTCAAGTATGACTCCCGTAGTTTTTTTACTCATAGCTTCATCTTTTACACTTTCAACATCTGCTTTCAAAAAGCTTCAACATATGAGTTTCTCATCTTTTGCCAATGTTTTTTCTAACTCATGTTATAACATGATAAGCTTTTATTCCATCTCATTTTTTAAATTAGCTAACGATCATTGATCTCCCATCATAAGCAACGAATAACTTAAGAAGCAAAATATATTATCAACATATATGCTATTCATTAACAAAAAAGAAAAACTCGAAATACAAATGTGATAAAAGAACAAAAACTATGTACACAAGAACACCTAGATTAACATGTTGAGCATAGCTTCCTTTCTACAGAATCATAACTTCCTTTCACTCGAGATATTATAGTAGATTTCAAATCTATCTTTCTAAATCTAAAAATGGCATATAATTTTGGACAGGCTAAAAAGAAATACAACCTAATAATTTTGGATGGAGACATCAATTATTATAAATATTATACATAGTTGTATGCTTCGCCCGTATAATTGTATGCTTAATCCTACAAAGGTTTCACAAAGGGTATCACAAGGTTTCCAATACCAAAGGTTGTGTGACATATATAACTTGGGTGAACCATATTGGCAATAAAACTAAGAGAAAGTACAATCATATTAATAATCCTTTTTATCCAGCCTCAATACCAATGCTAAAATGAATATAAATTCTCTCTAAATTTAAAAAGCTTAGATTCATCAACTGGTAATCATGAAAGTACCAATAGTGTGATTGACAACATGTTACAAAAAATTACATAATGTAAAGTTTTAGAATTTAAAGAGCATTTCAAAGTACAAACACATGAAATAAAGATACCTTAGGTAAAAACAATAAACGATCAACATCAATATTTGACTTGACAACAAAGCTAAAAAATAATGAAGAACATGAAAAGAAGAAATTGTAACTTTCTCCAACATACATTATGTCAAAAACCATATTTTTACGCTCTAGATTTTGAGTTCAAGAAGAATTAGTATAAGTGATAGAATTTCACAAGTCAACAAAACAATTCTATCATATTTGGATCAATTACAAAGCAAAATCTACAAATTAGACCTCATGGATACATCTTTCTTTAATGTTATACCTTGAATAATTTGTTTTAACATATTACCATTTTAAAAAAGACTATGTTTTTCCCTTCTAAAGGGGCCCTTGCACTTCAAATGTAGGGGAGAATGTAGTCTTGGGCTGGACTAGGCCTTGGCCTAAGTTAACATTCAATAGAGAATATATTATGAATGTTTGTAAAAAAAGCTACAAACATGAAGTGGTTGAGCTGCTTCATGCTTTCGCCTAATTTTGTGGAGGTTCCGTGTTCAAATAGTACAAGGAGAAAATTTGTTTTTGTTAACATGGTATTGCCCTGAGGAATTCAAAAGACTGTAATATGGTATACACCCTACTTTTTTACACTAACACTTCATCTTAATACATATTTACAGTTCATGTTATATTAATAATACATCTTGGTAGTTTTGTTACACAATTGGAATTATAGCATATTATATTTGAGAATATAATATTATATATTTGATGTTAAGTCTTTACTTGGTAGTTATACGACATTCTTATTTGAATTATTGACATTGTATGTAGTTCTTTGTGTCGTACTAAAGCGGTAACCATTACATGCTTATTGTCATTGATTTGATAAACAAAAGTATTTGCTACTTTGACAATGTTAAACGTCCAGACTCGAACCATGCTACTGTTGTTGCTGTTGGAGTGGTATGTCCAATGCTTTTAATATTATATATGTCATTCTTGTTCTTTTTGTTAAGGACATTGTCAACTGATTTTTTCCAGAATCGTAATTGCAGCATGATATTTTTATTCACGGGGCATGATGAAGCAGCAGAGTGTGCGACATTTGGTGTCAAAGACATGAAGTTTGATTAGACAATCAATGACGATAGCTTGGATTGTGGGATCTACATGGCATACTTCATGGAACAATATCAAGGCATAATGAATATAGATCCACTGTTTGAGGTTTGTTTATATGTTCTTCATTTGATATTTTTCGTTAAGTTTTATTTGATTCTGTTATAAGTATTGGATACATCGTAATATTAATGAATTGTAATTCGTCCACTGCTTGCTGATCGAAGGTTTTATCGTGCTACAATGATGTCAAGGATCCTATTTAGCGACCTAAATATGGACCGAGATAAGCTGGCGACGTTGGCCCAACAATTTGCAACTGAGAAACCTAAACGATCACTAGTGGAAAAAAGTCATTGGCTGCGAGACATAGGCTGCGGTTGTTCAAAAACGCAGCTTAAAATAGAAGAAAAATATTGCAAAAAAAAAAAAATTATATATAAGCTGCGTTTTTTTGAAAAACCGCAGCAAATAACCCCAAAAAATATATAGGCTGCGGTTATTCTCTTGGACCGCAACCAATAGACTTTAAAAAAAAAATTAGAATGAATTAAACAAGCCCAGTCCAATAGACATTAAAAAGACCGTAGGTGCCTTCTAAATATAAAGGTTGATGCGCCTCTTCTTCCTATTTCTAAACTCCTTTTCTTCCTTAATTCATTTTAAATTTCAGTAACATTGAGGTGCCTCTTCTTCTGTTCTTCCATTAAAAAAAATTTCTTCTTCCTTTATTCATCTTCCTTCATTCATCGGTTCTTCCATTCTCATTCTCTTAATAATTCGAATTCGCCTTCAAATGGGGAGGAGAAGAAGAAGAAACAGCCATTTGAGGATGTTGTGACATTGTTAATGGTGGTGGAAATCTTGGTTGAGGGGTTGAATCTGGTAGTGCCGCCATTGTTGTATTCAAGAATTAACACCAACAAGAAGATCAATTTGACGGGGATGATGATTGAAATAGGCAAAATTCGGGATTTTAAGATGAAATGTGATAAAGGGGTTCTTGAATTAAACAAACCCTACTAGATCGATAAAGGGGATGATGATTGAATCTTGGTTGAGAGGTTGAATTTGGTAGTGCCGCCATTGTTAATGAAGGAAGATCAATTTCAGTAACATTGTTAATGGTCTTCTAATCTGGTCTTTCTCTAATTTATTCTTCCTAATTTTACAAATTATTTGTGTAATTTATTATTATATGGGCTGAAAATGATTTGTTTTGGTTGATTAATGTAATTTATTACAAATTTTACAAATTATTTGTGTAATTTGTTTTTCGGTTCAGATCTAGAAAGTGTTCTTTGTTGTTCATTAATGTAATTTATTAATTTATTCTTCCTAATTTTACAAATTCTAATATTTGTTGTAAAAAAAATAAAGAATTTTTGTTCACGAAATAAAAAAAAAAAAAAAAATTTAAAAAAAAAAATCCCTCAAAGGCTGCGGTTCTTGCAATGACCGCAGCCAATAAACCCCAATTTTTTTTTTGTGAAAATAGTCTATAGGCTGCGGTTTTTATGACCGCAGCCAATAATATTTTGTCATCTGCTGCTATTCCTAATGCTGCGAGTCAAAACCGCAGCCTATATTGGCAAAAAAACCGCAGCCAATAGCGTTTTTTCCACTATTGGATTGCGCGCCATCCTTGCTTCATGGACACCTGAGTCGTTAAATGTGGTTGATGATAGGAAGCGCAAGAGAGCGTCAAAGCATGTGGCACAAAGGCCTACAATGTCACAAGTTTCTTCCAAGAGACCAAGGAAGTATGTCCCAAGGAAGAAAGTAAAGTGATTGAGCATTAAAAATAGTGGAGTTTGAAACAATTGTTTTAAGAGGTTGTAACTTTATCAACTATAACATTTGGATTTTTTGGGGTTATTGTAAATTGTTGAAAACATATGGCATAGGATACTAAATATCTGGTTGTTGAAAGCTTGTTTCATTATCAACTATAATGGGTATATCAAATTTGGTATCATACTATATCAATTTTGTTGTCATGATGCTTCAGATTCGTTGTCATATTTGGTTGTTGGAAGCTTGTTTCATAAATAGTTGGAATCATAGTGATTCAACTTTGGAGTCATAATCCTTAAGATTTGGTATCATAATGCTTCAAGTTATAATTTAGAGTCATATTAAGATTTTGGCATCATAATGTTTAAGCTTATTATAATGCTTCAAATTTGGAGTCACAAACATACAAATTTGGTATCATATTGATTAAAAGTTTGATATTATAGTGCTGAGGATTTGGTTACATAATGCTTAAGATTTGGTTTTATAATGATTCAGTATTGACATCATAATCATTGAGATTTAGTATCATAGTATTTCTACTTTGATATTAAAAATATTATGTACCATATTACTTAAACTTTCAGTCATATTTGACATCAACAGTCACAGTGTAACACCCCATAAAAATACAATTTAAATGAATAATTATTTAATATATATTTAATCGATTAAAAATAGGAAAAATTACCTAGAATAATCCAAACTATTCATGATTTTCCTACAATAATCCCACCTATTGATTAATCATGAATAATCCCAACATTGAGGGGTATTTTCCTAGAGTAAACTTGGGTAACCCGATGACCTTCTATAGTAGGTAATTCACCAAAAAAATAAATTAAATATTAATATAACATTAGAAAATATTTTTGAAAATTTACATAAAAAATTCTAAATAATAAAAAAATCATAATTTTTTATGAATATTTTTTTCGACATTTTATTTTAAATTATGTTTTTTTTAAAAATAAAACTTGCTATAGCAAGTCATCCGGTCACCGGGTTTACTCTTGGAAAATGCCCCTCAAAGTTGATGGTTAATCATTAGGTGAGATTATTGTAAGAAAATCATGAATAGTTTGGATTATTCTAGGTAATTTTTCCTTAAAAATATTAAAATACATAACTAAAAATACAAAAGTACATACATTTTAATTCGAAAACATTTAAGCTTTCATTATGCACGCGTTTCGTCGCATAATGAGTTTATCGCGTAACGTTTTTGCTTCTTACAAATAAATTGGACTATTGAATAAAGTAAAAAGAAAAAAAAAAGATAAAGTAGGTGGATATACCAAGGGTTGGCCGGTTGAAGAGGCATTTTGTGAGCAATTAACTTAGGAATTAAAGTTTAGGCATTACGAGGATTAACCTTGCATATGAATGGTTTAATGGAGGTTAAAAATTTAGAAAATTTTCTTCACATCATAAGTTTCGGTTCCTTATCCTGCGAACTCAAAATTTTTTGAAGAACGAAGGTTGTATAACCAAAGCACCCAGGCCCTGTTGCAAATCACCTTCCCGAATGACCTCCAAACATAACTAAGCAAAGTCTCGATTCAATTCCTCAACCGCACCAAGAGTCGTCAATGTATGGCTAGATTTTCTACTCAAACCATCAGCAACTAAGTTCACTTGTCCCTCGTGATACACAAACTCTAGATCGTAATCAGTCATCAACTCTAACCAACGACGTTGTCGCATGTTCAAGTAACTCTGACTCTCTGAGTATAAAGATACTTCCAACTCTAAGTATAAAGTCAATTGACTCCATACAGGTAATGCCGCCATATTGTTAGAGTGAAAACTATAGCAGCTAAATCTAAGTTGTGAGTAGGATTGTTAACCTCATGTGTCTTCAACTGTCATGAACCATAAGTGGATCACCTTACGATCTTGCATAAGCACACATCCCAAGCCCTTCCTCGATGCGTCACTATAAATTGTAAAATCTAATTTAGGGTCAGGTAGAGTAATCATACGGGTTGTAATTAACCTATTCTTCAGAGTTAAAAACGCCTGTTAGTAATCGTTAGACCATTCGAACTTCTTCTCTTTTCATCAATGAAGTCATAGGCCGAGCAATACGTGAGAAATCTTAGACAAAACGACGGTAATACCTAGTCAAGCCTGAGAAACTTCGTACTTTTGTGATATTCTTTGGCGGTGACCACCTTCGCACCGCCTCTATCTTTGCTAGATCCACCAAAACACCTTCTTTAGAGAAAAAATGACCCAAAAACGACACCTTGTCCAACCAAAATTCGCACTTAAACAACTTTGCGTACAATTTGTGTTCTCGTAGAGTTTGTAAAACTGAACTTAGATGTCCCTCATGGTCATCCCGATCCTTAGAATAAACCAGTATGTCATCAATGAAGACTACCACGAACTTATCCAGGTAAGCACTAAATACCTGGTTCGTCAAACACATAAATGCGGCTGGAGCATTTGTTAACCCAAAAGACATCACGGTTAACTTAAAGTTTCTATAATGAGCCCTTACTGTCATTTTATGTATGTCTCCCTTAGAGATCCTGAATTGATGATAACCCGACCTCAAGTCAAGTTTTGAAAAGATTCCAACTCCCCTCGATTGGTCAAACAAATTGTCTATTTGGGGTAACGGGTACTTTTCTTAATGGTCAGCTTGTTTAACTCCCTATAGTTAATATATAACCTTAAATTATCGTCCTTCTTTTTCACAAACAGCTTCGGAGCGTCCAAAGGTGAAACATAAGGTCGGATATAACCCTTGTCCAATAATTCGTCAACCTAAACATTCAATTCCTCCATCTCCTTTGGGGCCATGCAATACGGGGCCTTTGAAATTGGTCTCGTTCTAGGCACTAAGTATGTTGTGAAATCAATTTCTCTTTGACGTAGCATGCCGGGGAAATCATCAGGAAAAACATTTACGAACTCATTCACAACAGCAATATCTTTAGGGTCCACCTCCTTTTTCGCTTATGGATTGATGTGACACAAGTATAAAGGATGTCCTTGTCTCACGAGTTTTTGTAACTCCAAGTAGGGGCGAAGCAAAGATTTTAGAGGCCATATTTACTTTTACGATATCTTTTAAAATGAGACCCTTTATTATATTAAAAGATAAAAAATTTCAACTTTAAGAAAAATAAAAGACAAAATGTATTGCATTATTATATGACTTTACATATCAAAAAATTTACAAACAAATCACTTAAAAGTGTTACTCAAAATTGGGCCTGAATATATATAGCACTATTTAATATTCTAGGCCCCTTATTTCAGGGGCCCTACGCGTTTGGTTACCCGGGATACCCTAAGAATCGCCCATGACTCCAAGGTTGACACTAAGTTCATTTTAGGCCCCTTGGAATATTTCCTATACCTAACGTTTTCCCTGAGTGGTCCAACTAACAACGCTCTCTACTCTCTATATTCAGTTGTAGCTTTGTATTTTTCTAACCAATCCATTCCCAAAATTACCTACAAACCCTTCATGTCTAACACGTACAAATTACTAGGAAAGACAACTCTTCCTATCTTCAAAGTTATATCCTTATACAACCTATCACAACTATATAATTTCCCAGATGGAGCAGCCACAATATATAATATTTTTTCAAATGTTTCTAAATTCAATTATTCTACTTTACTCTTTGCAAGAAATGAACAAGTTGCA
Source organism: Amaranthus cruentus (assembly GCA_019425755.1). Classification (NCBI taxonomy): domain Eukaryota; kingdom Viridiplantae; phylum Streptophyta; class Magnoliopsida; order Caryophyllales; family Amaranthaceae; genus Amaranthus; species Amaranthus cruentus. The sequence goes on along the minus strand of CM033457.1, from coordinate 6,752,062 downwards.
CCCGAATCAAACAATACATTAACAACTATACAATTGATGGTCAACGTACCTGTAACCACATCTGTCACCTAGTCAGCTTCCCTTGAACTGACTACAGATACTCGTCCACTAATTGGTTGTGCGTTCGTTCCCCCTGGTTTCCCACATGTCGCATTCCTGAACGTTCAACCCGATTTCCTTCCATCCGACCTTGCCCCCCACTAAAATATTGTTGGATCCTGTAACCATTGTTACCATGATGACTTCCCCTAGTTTGTTGGTTTCCTTGCAAAGTTACTCTGGTTTGTTGCCGGTGTTGTTCTCTCGACTATCGATTCCCACTTCATTTCTTTATGTAGCACTCATACTCCCTATGCCCCTTATTATGGCAGAAATTACTGTCAACCAAATTCCCATCACAATGTTTTCTGGTTAGGTTTTTCTTGCACCTTTTGCAAAAATACATCTTTTCCTTGCCATCTCGATGAAGATGAAGCTTACAAGCCTTGTTTCTCCCCTAAACCCAACATTCATACTAGAGCCACTCCCTTAGAAGCCACCAAAAGTCTTTGGCTACTTCTGATAGAAGCCTGAAGGTGCTCCTTAGGTCTAACTAACCAGTTCCTTTCTCTTCTCCCTAACACTGCCATTCTCCTTTTCTTTCTCCTTCCGTAAGATATTTCCCACATGAGTTTCACACTTATACATATGCTCTAACACGCTGTAATGATCACTTTTGGTATGTTTTTGAATAACAAAAGATAATCCCAATTCAAAGCGTTGTATTTTCTTCTTTTCGGTGGGTATATCATCTGGGCAGCATTTGATGTACTCTATAAACTTGTGGTAGTATACATCAATAGTCAAACTACCCATCTTGAATCGAGCAAACTCATTCAGCTTGTCCTTTCTCACGTGTAGCGGGTAAAACTTCTCTCGCATAGCTTTATTGATCTTAGCCCAATCAAAAACCCCCTCAGCTTGCTCTAATAGTCCTGTGTTACTGTTTGCCCATTGATAATCAGCTTCCCTAGTCAAATAGGAAGCAATCTAATTGACTTTCAATTCTTACACACACTTTACTATGTCAAAGACTTTGTCAAACTCTCTTAACCAATGTTCAAGCTCCAAAGGTTCTCCCTTACCATCAAAGATTGATGGTTTTTTCTAACTAATCCTCTTGCTCATTTAGAGGCTTGTTCAGACAAGGATCTTGTAGAAACACTTAGAGATTATGAATGCAACAAGAGGGAGGGTGAATTGTTGTATTGCTTTTTCAAGTATTTTTGCCCTATTTTGCGGAAATTAAAATCTAACAAAACAATTAATCAAAATGCAAGAAAGTAAATTGGAGACAAGAGATTTAACGTGGCAACTTTCTAGGCCTTCTTTGAAAGAAACCCACGACCACTTCGGATTTTAAACTTCTCTTAATACGTTTTAAGCAATTAAAGTAATTACATAAAACTTGTTCTCTTCTCTTCTCTACTAGGCCACTTCTCTTCTTCTTCTCTTTCTCCTTCTCTTTTCTTTCTCTCGTTCTTTCTCACGATTTCCCCCTTAGACTTCCCAAGTCTAATTTACAACACTCAAGAACCCTTTACAAAATAATTCTCTAAGATTGGATAAAAACTAAAGATTGCACAAGGAAAATATTTGAGAATTAATTGGCAAATTGAGCAAATGAATATTTTTCCTTCTCTTGAATGATCTCTCTTGATTTTCTTGATTAGGGCCCTCTCGCACCTATGGCCGGTTATAATATCTCTTTTATAAGAGATAGAACCGTGTAACAAGGCCATAATCTCATTATCTAATGATGTGGGAAGGTGGGTAGGAAGCTTGTGAGTTACTCCAAGTCCCACGGTTAATTTGGCTAAAAATAGTAAATTCCTATTTTTGTGGAGATAAAGTAGGAAGTCTTATTTTAGCTCTCAAGGTGGTTAATTAACATTTGCCAATTAATATTCCTGTGCAACTTTTAGTTATAACCGTACAAAATTCTAAAATGCATAGAAAAATTTATTTTTCTACTTTCGCTGATTCTTTTCTCAACCGGCTTTACTGGGAACTCTGCACTGTCTCCATCTGATCTTATATCAATATTGGAACTGGGACTATTTGATTCACTTTTTGTTTGACCTTCAAGATTGACTCGTTTGACTTTGACCTTAACTTTGACACGTACATTATTCTTTAAGCAAGCCTTTAGGTGCCATCGACGATGTTTACAAATCGGATATATGACCTACAAAACAATCTCTATGGTTTGTTTGTTTATAAACGTTAAGTCATCATCAAAACTCAATTGGGCCAACAAATTCTCCCTTTTTGATGAAGGCAAACTTTATAAACAAACTTAATTAAGACTAGAGTAAAATAAATAAATTAGAGCATGCAAGAGATTTGAGCAAGTCTAACTTTGGCAAATTAGCTTATAATTTCCCAAATATTCATTTAATACAGTTTACTCTAAGATTCAATTTTAAGACATATCAATATGTGTGTGTCCAAACATGACTTATGTCCTTAAAGTTTAATCATATTTTAAATAATATTAAACAAAACAACTTAAGTATCAAGATATAGTAACCTATGTGTGAATTTTCGAAAATCTTCACACGTTTTGGTGATTTTCTAAATGAAGCAAAATTCATAGTAAATTTGGGTCTAGTTGCTTGGTCTTAGCTTCTTTGTGGGTCTGGATGAAGAAATCCCTTTTGGGTTGGAGTATGGTCTTTTTGTTCCGGCATGCATGGCCTTTGGCGTGGTTGATTTTTGCTCTTGTGAAGATGATGGTTGTGCATTTCCTGATGGTGAGGGATGAATTACTTGAAGTGGTTTAGGTTGTATGAACTTTGGAGTTTTTCCTTTCATGGTCTTGCTTGAAGAAGAAGATTTGGGGGTTTTCATATTGGATGAATGAAGTGAAGATGAAGAAGTGAAGGAGTGAAATGAGTATTGACGATTTTAAAGAGGGTTTAGTAATGAGTAGTACGTCAGTTTGAGGGAGTGATGGGGTGTGTGAGTGATTGATAGGACGTGAGAGAGTGGGTATTTAAGCGTGTGAGTGGACGGTTATTGAAGGGTTTGTACTACTTCTTGGATCAGTTTGTAGCATGTGAACAAGGAGTGTAACGAAAAGTTAGCGGGTATATTCGTTGAATAGAGCAATTATAAATGGTTTTTCGAAACGCCCCGATGATCCTTCTTCAACTTAATTTATGTTGACCCACCAAATAAAATAAAATAAAATGCTGGAATTTTGTGAAAGATAAAAAATAAAAATTAAAGAAAAATATATGTCCTCGTTTTTTTTTGTTTTAATTTGAGGACATAATAACGTAAAGTAAACTCATGCTACTTGGTCTCTTCAGTTAAGCATGCAATCAAGAAAACATTCATGGCACATACTTGAGATAGTTGCGTACCTAAATCTTGCATTAATTGATTTCTCAATCATGATCGTTGTGGATGACCTAACCCTTCCAATTTTCACGTTGCTTTGAGGAGGCTAGCTAGCATTAAACTTTAGTGAAGCTTGATCATACCTAGATCCAACCTCATCTTTTCAAATTGTTCCCTAGGAAGTGGTTTAGTCATAATATCTGCAACTTGCTCATTAGTATTGACATGTTTAACAATAATATTTTTATGCTCCACATTATCCTTAAGAAAATGATGTCTAATGTGTATATGCTTAACTCTAGAATGATGCACTGGATCTTTTGATATGCATATGGCACTGGTATTATCACAATAAGTAGGAACACATTCAAATTTAATACCGAAGTCTCTTAGCTGTTGTTTTATCCAAAGCATTTGGGAACAGCAGGCTGCTGCTGCTACATATTCAGCTTCAGCGGTGGATAAGGCAATTGTGTTTTGTTTCTTGGAACACCAAGATACCAAACATGAGCCAAGAAATTGTACCATTCCTGAAGTACTCTTTCTATTCACAAGATCTCCTGCATAATCTGCATCACTAAAACCTTTCAAGTCATAGACATCACTTTTTGGATAGAATAGGGACAAGTCATCTGTTCCCTTTAAATATCTTTGAATTCTCTTTGCTGCCGTATGATATGATTCCTTAGGATTTGATTGAAATCTAGCACACAAATCAACACTGAACGAAATATCGGGTCTACTAGCAGTTAGATATAGTAAAGATCCTATCATACCTCTATACATGGTTTGATCGACACTTATACCATTCGCATCTTCATCTAATCTAATGTTAGTGGCCATAGGTGTATGGTTTGTTTTAGCGTTATCTAGACCATATTTCTTTAGAAGTTCTTTTATATATTTTTGTTGATGGATAAAGATGTCGTTAGCCGTTTGTTTAATTTGCAAACCAAGGAAGAAATTTAATTCTCCCATCATGCTCATTTCAAATTCATCACTCATTAGGTCTGCAAATTCTTTACACAATATTTCATTAGTGGCTCCAAAGATAATGTCATCAACATATATTTGAACAACTAAAATATCTGAACCTCTATTCTTAAAGAATAAGGTCTTATCGATTTTATCTCTAATAAATTTATTTTCAATCAAAAATTTAGATAATCTCTCATACCATTGTCTAGGAGCTTGTTTAAGCCCATAAAGAGCTTTATCAAGCTTATAGACATGATCTAGAGAGTATGGATTTTCGAAGCCTGGTGGCTGTTTCACAAAGACTTCTTCTTCTAGAAAACCATTTAAGAAAGCACATTTCACATCCATTTGATATAATTTAAAATTCATAAAAGCAGCAAATGAAATTAGAATTCTAATAGCCTCTATCCTTGCTACGGGAGCAAATGTTTCTGTATAGTCAATATCTTCTTGTTGATTGTACCCTTTAACAACCAATCTTGCCTTGTTTCTTACAATTGTTCCATGCTCATCCAACTTGTTTCTAAAAACCCATTTTAATCCAATTATCTTTTTATTCTTGGGTTTCGGTTCCAGGTGCCACACTTTATTTCTTTCAAATTCATTTAGTTCATCTTGCATTGCCACAACCCAATCTGAATCTTGTAAGGCTTCTTCGTGATTCTTGGGTTCCAAAGTTGAGAGAAATGCAAAGTGTGCACAGAAGCTTTTCATCTGGGATCTTGTTTGTATTCCCTTGCTTAAGTCACTCAAGATCAAGTCAAGTGGATGTGACTTTTGATGTTTCCACGGTTTAGGCACGAAGTCTCTTGTGGAGACTAATGTGGAAGCAGGCTCTCTGACTTGATTTTCATTGTGCTCAGCTTCATTTCTTTCATTTTGTACTGCTTTGGGAATACCTGGATCAGGAACATCTAGCTGGTCCTGATTTTCCTGCTGTTCCTGTTCTTGATTAGGTTCATCATTTTGAACCTGTTGCTCTTCATTTACTTCTTGTTCTTGCTCTTTATGTATGTTTTCATCATCTTCCAGGTTAGCAAGACCTATCTTAAAATCACCTGCTTCTTGTTCACTTGTCATAAAATTTGTTTCATCAAAAATAATGTGAACAGATTCTTTAACACACATAGTTCTCTTATTATAGACTCTATAAGCTTTACTGTGGGATGAGTAGCCAAGAAATACTGCCTCATCACTTCTTTCATCAAATTTACCTATATTTCTTTTTCCATTTACATGCACAAAGCACCGACATCCAAATACACGAAAATATGAAATATAGGTTTAATGCCTTTAAACAGTTCATAGGGTGTTTTAGAAGTGATAGGTCTAATTAACACACGATTCACAATATAGCATGCAGTATTAACGGCTTCAGCCCAAAAGTTCCTAGGGAGACCACTAGCTATTAACATGGTTCTAGCCATTTCCTCTAATGTTCTATTTTTACGTTCCACCACACCATTTTGTTGTGGTGTCCTTGGTGCGGAGAAATTGTGACTTAAACCATGCTCGTTGCAATAATCCATAAACCTTGAATTTTCAAATTCTTTACCATGATCCGATCTTATGTGGACAAGTTGATTGTTACTAGATTTTTGAATTTTATTGGCAAATGCAACAAATTCATCAAAGGCCTCATCTTTGCTAGATAGAAATAATGTCCATGTAAATCTACTGTAATCATCAACTATAACAAATACATATTGCTTTCCACTTCGACTTTGGATTCTCATTGGTCCACAAAGATCCATATGAATTAATTCAAGTGGCTTTGAGGTGGTCACGACATTTTTAGGTTTGAAAGATGACCTTACATGTTTTCCTTTGGCACAAGGATCACATACTTCATACTTTTGAAATTTAAGGGATGGTAGTCCTCTAACTAAGTCTTTAGTTCGTAAAGTATTAAGCAATGAGAAACTAGCATGACCTAATCATTTCTGCCAAAGAAGAGGGTCATCTTCTATTACACTAAGACATGTTAGACTGATTTTGGGAACAGTGTGAAGGTCCACAATATAAGTGTTCCCTTTTCTGATTCCTTCCAGAATGGTGTCTCCTGTGTCATTCCTAGAAATAATGCACTTTTTAGAAGTAAATTTTACAGAGTTACCTTTGTCGCAAAATTGAGAAATACTTAACAAATTATGTTTTAAATTCTCGACTAAAAATACATTGTCAATAGCATGGGAACTTGACCTTCCAACTTTTCCTTTGGCAATAATTTCGCCCTTCATATTGTCTCCAAAGGTCACAGTTCCTCCATCATAGGCTTCTAGTGAGAGAAATTTTGACCTATCACCTGTCATGTGCTTGGAACAACCACTGTCGAGATACCATGAGATGTTCCCCCTCACTAGAACCTGTAAAACGAACTAATTGTTAGAGGGTGGAACCCAGCTAACCTTGGGTTCCATGTCGATTATACAAGAGTCATATTTCTTAATCCAGATCCTATCGACATATATTTGGTTCGTTTTGTTATGTTGTTCCCTTTTTAAACATTGATGTTTCAGGTGCCTGGTTTCGCCACAAAAGGAACAGATCTTACTACTTGGGAGATCAACATAGACCTTTTTCTTTTTATTGTACTTATTGTATCCTAGACCTTCAGTTCCTTTAGTTTTGGCCTCAAGAATCCATTAGGGAACCTCTTTGATTTTCCCTTTTCCTCTTGAAATTCAAGCTTTAGCTTTTCATTCTCATTTTTAGTGGATTCTAAGTCTAATTTCATTTTCTTAAAGTCGGCATTTATGTCTTGAATAGGTTTGTTCTTCATTTTTTCTTCTAACCCTAACAATTTATATTGACTCAATTCAATATTTAACATGATGTTTTCTTGTTTTACTTTTTCTGTCATTTCCAGCTTTAACATCACATTTTGATCAAGTAAATCAAAGAATCGAGTTTGTACATCAGACCTAAAAGAATTTAGGTAGGATACTAGGTCATTACTGGTCTTAAGGTCTTTTTCTATTTGGAGACAGGTGGCAGTTCGTTTTTCCAGAATATTTTGTGTCTCCAAGATCATTTTGATTAATTCATGTTTATCCAATCTAAATAGGTAATTAGGAAATGAATTAGAAGACAATACCTCTTTTCCTTTGGACTTTTCATCATGTGTTGCCATGAGACAAAGATTAGTTGTTTCTTCCTCAACTGGAACTTCGGTTTCAGCTTCACTTTCAGATTCTTCCCATGCAGCTATCATTGCTTTGCGAAAGTCAGTTTTGTTGAAGTTTCCTTTGTTCGGTTGTCTTCCTGTTTCCCTTGCCTTCCCTTTGCCTTTCTCGTTCTTCCATTGCGGGCACTCCTTGATGAAATGGTCAGTGCTTCCACACTTGTGACATTCGAAGTTAGTTTTGGAATTAGCCTTTCCCCTTTCTTTGTTGTTTCTTTGATTATTGTATCTGCTATTCCTGAAAAACTTTTTGAATTTTCGAACCAACATTGTTGTTTCTTCTTCATCACATTCTGACTCTTCTTGTTCATTAGCTGTAAGAGCCAAGCCTTTGTTTCTAGAACCGTCCGCTGTTTCTAGATGTAATTCATGAGTCATCAGGGAACCAACCAACTCTTCCAGATTGAATTTTGTGAAATCTTTGGATTCTTGTATTGCTGTGACCTTAGCTCTCCAGCGGTCATCTTGAGGTAGGCTTCTGAGGATTTTCCTAACCTGTTCATCTGAGGGAATAAGCCTTCCAAGTGAGACAAGTTCGTTAGTTATGTTAGTGAACCTAGTGAACATTTCTTGAATACTTTCTCTAGGTTCCATAACAAATCTTTCATATTTTGACATTAGCAAGTCAATCTTGGAACGCTTCACTTCACTGGTACCTTCATGAGTAACTTCCAGCAGATCCCAAATCTGCTTGGCTGTTTTGCAACTCATAATACGATTGTGTTCATTCGGTCCAAGCCCACAGTGAAGTAATTTGATGGCAAGAGCATTCATCTCCATTTTCTGAAAATCATCTTTCTCATATTCAGTTATCGGTTTGGGAACAGTCTCGTTATTGGAGTAGGTAATGGTTACCTCAAAATCTCCAACTTCGATGACTCTCCAAACTTGATAGTTTTCGGCCTTGATGAAGATTTCCATCCTATTCTTCCAATATGTGTAGAATTTTCCATCGAACATTGGCGGTCTTTGAGTAGAGTAACCTTCTTCCATACGTTCATTCATTTTCAACATCTCTAAAATACCAAGATACGGCTCTCAGGGTTTCCTGATCAAATGAGGAACAGGGCTCTGATACCAATTGTAGAAACACTTAGAGATTATGAATGCAACAAGAGAGGGGTGAATTGTTGTATTGCTTTTTCAAGTATTTTTGCCCTGTTTTGCGGAAATTAAAATCTAACAAAACACTTAAACAAAATGCAAGAAAGTAAATTGGAGACAAGAGATTTAACGTGGCAACTTTCTAGGCCTTCTTAGAAAGAAACCCACGACCACTTCGGATTTTAAACTTCTCTTAATACGTTTTAAGCAATTAAAGTAATTACATAAAACTTGTTCTCTTCTCTTCTCTACTAGGCCACTTCTCTTCTTCTTCTCTTTCTCCTTCTCTTTTCTTTCTCTCGTTCTTTCTCACGATTTCCCCCTTAGACTTCCCAAGTCTAATTTACAACACTCAAGAACCCTTTACAAAATAATTCTCTAAGATTGGATAAAAACTAAAGATTGCACAAGGAAAATATTTGAGAATTAATTGGCAAATTGAGCAAATGAATATTTTTCCTTTTCTTGAATGATCTCTCTTGATTTTCTTGATTAGGGCACTCTCGCACCTATGGCCGATTATAATATCTCTTTTATAAGAGATAGAACCGTGTAACAAGGCCATAATCCCATTATCTAATGATGTGGGAAGGTGGGTAGGAAGCTTGTGAGTTACTCCAAGTCCCACGGTTAATTTTGCTAAAAATAGTAAATTCCTATTTTTGTGGAGATAAAGTAGGAAGTCTTATTTTAGCTCTCAAGGTGGTTAATTAACATTTGCCAATTAATATTCATGTGCAACTTTTAGTTATAACCGTACAAAATTATAAAATGCATAAAAAATTTTATTTTTCTACTTTCGCTGATTCTTTTCTCAACCGGCTTTACTGGGAACTCTGCACTGTCTCCATCTGATCTTATATCAATCTTGGAACTGGGACTATTTGATTCACTTTTTGTTTGACCTTCAAGATTGACTCGTTTGACTTTGACCTTAACTTTGACACGTACATTATTCTTTAAGCAAGCCTTTAGGTGCCATCGACGATTTTTACAAATCGGATATATGACCTACAAAACAATCTCTATGGTTTGTTTGTTTATAAACGTTAAGTCATCATCAAAACTCAATTGGGCCAACATATCTCATTTGTGGTGTATCAATCCTAGTTAATGCCTTAACCAAGTTCCTTAAAGTTCGGTTAATATAATTTCTAGCTAGTCTTTTTCCGAGAGATTGGAGGCATCTCCTGCAAAGGAAAGTAAAGGTTCTATAAGTATATTTCGTAAGATGTATAATGAGGTAAGACCTTAATCATTTTTTACACCTTTTAAAACAAAAAATACACGAAAGAATATTCAATTAATAACTTAAATTCTTATTTATTACTACATAAACTATTTCATGCTTAATGTTCACCACATGTGTGATGAAACAATACAATAATACCTTTTTTAAAGTTCATTAGTTTTCATCATACAAAAAGACTTACAACAAGTAAAATTAAAAGAAACAAAAAAAGTATAAAATCAAAAATCACTTCACCCGAAGGTTTACATAAAAGAAAAAACGAACAACAAAAATTGAAAAAAACAACTAAAAGGGTTAAAGAGAATTCTCAAACATAAAAAAGATATTGATATTAATCAACTAGGTACTCATCTTCAAATTGAAGTCAGTATAAGGGTTCAAGAGAGCAGAGAATATAAAAATCCCAATATCTCATCCATTTACATGGTTGACAAAAGTCCCTATCAAGGGGGAAAGCGGAAAGGCCAATATGGCAACTAATCCCAAAAGGGAAAGGTTGGAAAGACCGCACAACCTAATAAGTCTTGTTAAATATGTGAAAATTTCGGACACCAAAGAAGAGCTACTATAATCCACAACCGTAGGATGAAAGCAGTCGAGGAAAAGAAGGAAAATTAATCATCTAACAGTGATCCTATCACGAAAGGTACTACCTCAAAAAGTATTCGAATTTCGATTTGAATTTAAATCAAAATTATTCAAGCTTGAAGGTTGTGCAGGATGAAGTTTCATGGTGGATGCATTTAGGGGCCTCTAGGCACGTGTTCAAGAAAAGAAAATTATTCAAGACCCACTAGTAAAAAAAGTTTCATTAGTGACCCCCTATTTGTATCTTTTGTTAAAATATAAGATACAAATAATGCTTTTGGTATCTTTTATTTTAACAAAAGATACAAATAAACCTTGTTTTTATCTTGTGTTTAAACACAAGATACAAATAATAGTTATTTGTATCGGGTGTTCAAACACAAGATACAAATAACTTTTATTTGTATCGTGTGTTGAAACACACGATACAAATAAAAGTTATTTGTATCTTGTGTTTGAACACCCGATACAAATAACTATTATTTGTATCTTGTGTTTAAACAAAAGATACAAACATCCGATTTTAATTGGATCATCCAGGTCGGTAATTTATCTGCATATTGTAGTTGGTCAATGATGTTTTTATGCTGATTATCCATTTATTGTAATTTGAATTTTATCTGCATATTGTAAAATGATTATTTTCCTCGATTAAAGTCAAATAACTCGACTACTTTTTGTGTTCCTTTTCAAACTATCAAGTATATCAATTATCAAACATGGTGAAAGCCTTAAGCCCTTAATCTTCTCTTACTTTTTTGTTGGAATCTTTGTTAGGTTCTCCATCAGCCAGCTATGTGAATTTGTTTGGTATTGGAAATTCAGTGTTCCTACTCAATCTTATGTTGCACCAATCTGAAGTCTTAACTTTAATAAGGAATGAAATACTTCTATGTGAATTTGTTTAATTTTTATAAGAACGTATGATGTATTAGAATACTCAAAGTCTTTTCATCCTATAAGACAATTTTATTTATAATGTCTAATGTAATATATAAGTTATTTAAGTTAATTAGATAAATTAAAAATGTCATATCTTTATATCTTAATAGTCATTATTTTATATTTAGAATATAAAACGTTTATTAATTTTATTATTATTATTATTATTATTATTATTATTATTATTATTATTTTTTTTTTTTATGAACTCTCAATCTCAATTATTCATTATTTTTATTATTATTAAAATGAATCAATATAGTAGTTTAAGGGGAGAATCTGGGTTTTTGATAGCCCATAAAGGGAAGAAAGGATTATTATACTTTGTTTTGTTTTGAAAATGGGGATATTGACAAAACCCAGAAAAAAATCACTAAAAAAAAGAAAAAAAGATGATTTTTATGGGAAAATTAACCCAAAATCCAAGAATAGAGAAGATTACAAAAGCAGGGGATTGAGGAAAGGGAAGTTTTTCAATGCCATGAACATGGGAAGATCAAATAAGGATATTCAATGTGTATACCTTATTGAAGATTTACGGGATAAAGGTCAAGGAGAACGCATAACCTTTTTGTGTCCCCAAATAATTTCTGGAGATGAATGCAAGAGAGGTTTTTTTGGGGCAATAGCATATTTGAAACATGCTTTCACTAGCGAACTACAAAAGAAAGAGTCGCACTGTAAATTTATTTTGGCCCCTTACAAAGAAGAGTATGAATGACGACATTTATAAGTTTTCATTTGTATGTGCATGCTTTGTACTTCATACTTATATTTAATTTATTGTGTTTCATCTAGATGTCATTGGATTCTCCTTGTCGTTGATCTACGGGCCGGCGTAGTCTTCGAGTTTGACTCTTTGGCTCAACAATCGACTCGTCCTACATTATTATTGTGTGAAAATGCTTTAAAATAGTAAGTCCTTGAATAGATTTTGAAAGAGTTAATCATAATTGAATGTTTTGCCTTGACAAACTTTTGTGGTTTCATTTTAGTGTTTACAAATCTTATAGGGCAAGGCTCAAAGGTCAAAGTAACAACACGACATTACTTTTTAAGCAAATAAAGGTATATATCGGTTATTCTTGTATTTTCTAAATATTTAAGTTGTATAGCATTTAATTTAGCTCATTTTTCTAATTTTATCAGTGTGCCCAATAACCCGGCGGGAGAGAGTGTGGCTACTACGTCATGAGGTTTATGTATGAGATAGTTTAACAATATAGTTAATGTATGGGTGATTTGTAACAAGTGAGTTTATTTCTCGATTTTTATTATGCTTTCTAGCTATGTTGTTTAATTTGTTGATGTTTTGGGATAGTTGTTTAGTTAAATAGTTTAGATTGGAGAAAAAGTGGTTATGAACACCACTTTCATTGTACTTTGGGAAATTATTTGGTTGGTACGGGAAGGAATGAAGGTGGTTATAAACACCACTTTTATTGTATTGAGTTTATTTGTAGGTACATGAGTTTAAAAATTTTTGGATTATTCATTTTACAAACGGAACTCTGCAAAAATTTCTGCAGAGTTTTTGTATTTGGTGAAATTTTTAATGTGTTTTTTGTTTTGTTATTTGCTTTCAAGGTTACAATATAGATATAGGTCGTTATTGTATGGATTGCGCGCGTTCATAAATAATGTATTTATTTTAATTTATTTTGTTTATTATTTGTTTTGAAGGAGTATATTGCAAGATCAAGCACATATAGCCAAGATGAAATAGATGAGGTTCGTGAGCAATGGGCAAAGTACTTTAGATTGAACTTCCTGTTAAACTAAATGTAATTTTAATTTGTACATGTAATATATAGTAGTGTACTACATACTTTTCGATGATATATATATGTAAGTGTAGTTGTGGATGTTATGTAATACAATATTTTCTAATTAATGTACATATTATTTAATCGTATATTATATATATTATAGCCTCGAATGACTTTTATAGATATATATTATATTAATAATCCCGTGTCGAAAAAGATATATAGGTTATATATGTTTTTTTAATTAAAAAAAAAGTCATTTGTATCTAAGGTTTAAATAGGGGGATACAAATAACTGGATTATTTGTATCGCCTATTTGAAACCCAATATACAAATAAGGGTTATCTCCTATTTCAAACGGGGGATACAAATAACCTATTATTTGTATCGCGTTTTTCAAACAGGCGATACAAATAAGTTGTTATTTGTATCGTGTGTTTCAAACGTGCGATACAAATAACCCTTATTTGTATCTTGGGTTTTCAAGCGATACAAATAATATGTTATTTGTAACCCACTTGTTAGTAACCCCCAATATAAGATACAAATGAGCTTAAAAACAAGATACAAATAAGGATTTTTTTACTAGTGACCTACTCAAAGGTTGTAGATGGAAAAGCTCTCTACATGGAAAACAACTCCTCCATCAAGGTCTATGGGAAAGGACAAGTTAAACTAATGTTTACATTAGGAAACATATTAATCCTACGAGATGTGTATTATATATGCTCCCGAAATAAGTAGAAATATTGTATCCGGGCCAATCTTAAACCGTCTGTGTTATAAGCCTGTGTTTAAGTCCGATAGGTGTATTGTTTCTAAAAATTCAGTTTATGTTAGTAGATGCTATGTAATTAGTAATTTGTTTAAGTTATGTTTAAAACAATCATGTGATAGTTTGATTATGAATGTTATGGATAATTTTCGTTCTTGTTCATGCCATAATCGTTTTTGTCATGTTAATTACAATAAGATGTTAAATATGTGTAAGCATGAAATTATAATAACGTTTGAAATACGTAAAGATAAATATCATACATGCAAGCTAAGAAATGTGTTATAACTTTTATAGGTTATCACTCTAAATATTGTTATATATTATACTCCCTCCAATTCACAACAATTGTCCCATTTAGTTTTGACACACCTTTCAGTGCACTAATTTAATCCTAAATATATCTAATTGTGTATAATAAAAAATTATAAAAATTTGATATTAACAAAATTTATATTGAGACGAATCAAACAAGATCCCACTTGACTGTATTTTGACGTTAAGATTAAGAATAAAATACAAATTAACAATGATCGATGAATAGTGTAAAAAAACTAAATGGGACATTTGTTGTGAATTGGAGGGGGCCTTTATTAGATACTATATTTGAGGCTCTAGATAAGTTTAAAATCTATAAAAGTGAACTTGAGTTAAAACAAAGGTGATGAATACAACGATCCAGGTTATTTTCAATGTAATGGTATCATTCATGAGAGAACCGTGGGATATGCACCAGAATCATATGGTAGCAGAAAGGAAAAATAGGACTCTACAAGAAATGATTAACAGCATGTTTTAAACTATTGATACTCTTTCACTTTCTAGTTGGCGTTCTTGTTTTTGTCAATGCTTTATAACTTTTTATTTGTTTTTACCTAGTTTCTATTTATTTGTATGTCTTTATTTATCTGTAGGGGTGTTTTTGTCTGTTGAGGTTGTTTTCTTTTTTCTGAGGATTCATCTGTGGATCTTTCTCGAGCTGAGAGACTCTTTGGTTGCACTCTCCTTTATAGGTATGAGCTGTCGCCATCTTTCCCTCCCCAGACCCTGATCATAGCTAATTCTATGGCCGGGATAAACTAGGTATGATGATGATGATGATAATGATGATGACGATGTTGACGACATGTCACATCTTAAATAAAGCTCGTCAAAAGCTACTAGTAAATCTTGTGAGTTATGGTAAGAAAAAGAAAAAACTAAATTACCTTAGAGTTTGGAGTTGTAGAGAAATTGTGTAGAAACACTTAGAGATGGGCAAATGCAATAAGAGGGGGGAGGGGTGAATTGTTGTTTTGTTATTTAAGATATTTTGGAATATAATGCGAAACTTAAACTCAAAACGAAAAAGATAAAAGGAGACAACAATTTTATGTGGAAAACTTTTTGGCCTAAAAGAAGGAAACACTACAACCCCTCGGGATTTCAAAATTCCCTTACTATGTTTTAGACAATCAATTGTAATTACATAAAACAATAAACAATACTAGGCATACTTCTCTTTCTCCTTCTATAACTCTTTCTCACGCTTCACTCGAAGCTTTCTCTTCTCCCCTAGACTTCCCTTAAGTCTAGTTACAACAAAACTCTCAAAATACCCTTTACAAGGCCCATATTCTAAAAAAGATAAAAATTAAGAAGTTGTATAAGAAAAATATTGCAAGTTAATTGGCAAATCGTAAGAGCAAAATATTTTTCTTAATTTTTTTTCTCTCGTATGAACTCCCTTGGACACATTGATAACTCTCTATTTTACCCTTGTTTTATGCCTATTCAGTGTGTATTTTCGTGCGGTTGTTGTTCCTTCTTATTACTTTTATGGGATTTAATCGCCCTTGTGTAGGGTATCTTGTGTTTTGCTCGTTTTTGTAGGTTTGGCCACCTTTTTCAAGCAAACCAAATTAGGGACGATGCGCCTCTAACCCCTCGAAGGTTTTGGAGAGGGAACGGAGCTCAACTAAGGATAAGAGATAGTCCCAAGCATTCATTTGATCGCAAGGAGGCAAGAGGACCTTAATTTGAGCATTTTGGGAGATTTTTATGAGATCGATCGGTCGATCACTTTAGATTGATTAGTCGATCTCATTTGGCAGCATTTCCAGAAGCCCTAAGTAACATCATTTGGAGATCGATTGGTCATTCACTTTAGATCGATCGGTTGATCCCTTGCATCAGCATGTCCAAAAGCCTCAAGCAACATTGTTTGGAGATCGATTGGTCGATCACTTTAGATCGACCGATCGATCTCATAGCTTGCATTCTCTAGAAGCATCTCCATGAAGAGCACGGAGATCGATTGGTCGATCACTTTACATCGATCGATCGATCTTGTAGCCTACATTATCCAGAAGCAGTTTTTGAGGAGTTAAGTGATCGATCGGTTGATCACTTTAGATCGATCGATCGATCTCTTTTCGAGGATGGGTCTTTTGCTGATTTCTCTAACTTGGTGGCCCTCTACACGTCATTCAAGGAATTATTCTCTACTTTGGGCTAAAAGGGTTTCACCATTTTGGGAGGTGCTATCTAAGGAGAGTTGGTGTAAACATTAAACACACTTAGTTTTTGCCCTATTTTCATTACTCTAGTTTTATTGCTTATTTAGTTTTCATTTACTAAGAACCCTAGCTTTTAATTTCTACAACTTAATATTTGAAAATCACAACAGTACTCTAGTTAAGATATATTGTAGTTATTGTTCATTCAATCTACTAGTTTATTGCAAGTTTGGAGTTTTCTTCTTCATCAACCTCCATTGTTGAGGGTTTGAGCTTTATTATTTTTCTGGGTATTACAGCTTTATTGTCCAATCGTTCTCATCTTTTGTTGGTATCTTCTAATACTTCTTCTTAGTTATTATTGATAGTTTGTTCTAGTTTCTTTGATTGTTTGTGGCTTTCACCATTGTTGCTCAATAGCTTTATTATTTGGGTTCTTGTGTTTGTTGATTATTCAATATCTTATTATATTATCACTTATGGTGTCTATAAGCATTACAATGAGTAGTGAGTAGTTTTCTAGGGTTGGGGTTAACTCAACCCTTATGATGGCTTGAAGACAATGAAACTCTAGTTGATTTTGGGTTGATTAAATGCTTGTATAAGGGGTTATTCTACCCATTGGCTAAGGATTATCATGGTTGCTTCCAATATACCAAAGAGAGTTGGATTTTGAGTAATCTAATCTTTGATCAATGGACGGAATCGGATGTAAGGGATCAATGACGATTGAACCTTGCATCTACCCTCTTATCTAAGGGTTTTATCATTCACCTACGAGAGTAGGGAAGGATTAGCAAGTAGCCGATAATTTATAGCCCGAGATCTTCATCTTCACTCACGAGAGTGAGGATGGTGAAGAGCTTAGAGGCAATTCCAAGCCCGATCAAAGATCGGATTGCTGCTCTTAGTGTGATTCGCTACTCTTTAATTACCCTTTAAAAGCTAGTGTATCACCATTGAATAGTCATCATGAATGAGTTAACCTGATCCCCTTTTTATCATTGATTGTTAAATCCCTATTTATTTTGCATATCTTTTTATTATTGCATTCAACATATCCCCCTTTTTATCCGACTAATCCGCATAGAAAATTGCATACCCTTTCTCCTTGTGTTTGACCCGTATGTGCTACAACACCGTGCTACAACATCTTAACCGTTTGACAAAGTCACTCCTTTTATATAGGATCAACTGTAGAAATTGCAAACTCTAACTCCCTACTCTTTCCTTAATCCTAAAATTTAGGAGAGTGGATCACATGCTTGGGAGTCAAGCAAAATACTCACGGTTAATGTTTACTAAAAATAAACAATTAGGTTTATTTTATATTAATTAAAGCCCTAATTAAACTCCTATTTTTGTGGAGAGAAATAAGGGCACTTATTCTCAATAGTTGACTTACTCTTACGGTTATTTTTGGTGATTATTTTGCCAATTAACTCATCAAATAATTATGCAACGTACTTAATTTCTAACTATTACATCAGCTAAAAATAGAAAATAAATTCATCGTTATTTTTCAGCTGGCATATTCTCCAGACTTCAGTCATGGGAACACTGCATTGTCTCCATCAACAATTTTCATCAAATCATCAAACTTGGGAATAGTAGACCTCTTGCCTACATGTAATATTTTAAGAAATCTTCTTAATCTGACTTTCTTGGATAACTTGGACACGTACAACTTCTATGGACAAAGTCTTAGGCTCCATCAACGATCTACAAAAAATCTTTAAAACACAACTTGTTTATATAAAGTGAAGTCATTATAAAACCTTAAGAGAGCCAACAAATTGTGAGATTTCCTGATAACGAAAGAAAAAAGCTAGGTGTGAAAGAGGCCTAGAATGCATATTCATAAGTTATGCATAATTTAGCAATACCTATAGGTTCTAAATTATAGAGCCCAATGATTATGCCAGTTCACACCATTATAGTGTCAAAAGATGCTATATTTGATAAAGTTTGGTTTTCATTGAATACTAGACCTAAGGATTTACATCAAAATACCTTTAAAGAGATTGATCTTCAAAATCAATCAAGTCCTCAAGATGATCAAGTGAAGATGAAGGATGATCTTTGCACTAGTATTCCATATTTATATGGAGTAGAAGGAGATTCGTTAACTTATAGTGAAGCAATGACTTCATCAAACTCAAATTATGGGAGAAAGCCATCAATGATGAGATGTATTCCATTATGGAAGAAAACACTTGGAAGAGGGATATGAATTTACTCCTACTTCTATATAAGGAGGCTAAGATAATATTTTCACAAGTTATACATTAAAATTTTGCTTTATTTTTCTCTCTTCCTCCTCAACTTAAAATCTCCACAAGTTCTAAAGTGGAAGGAAATTGATAACTTCTTTTCATTCTAATTAATTTACAAAAATCAATTATATACTGTTTATAATTAGTTGTAAACCATTATTCTGAAAAGGTATTCTAAGTTTTGAAGCCTAAGCGCCTAGTAGGTGGAATAACCTTTTAAGAAAACATAATTATGTCATGGTTTTGGTATCAAGTTTTGTTGAGATTTAGAGCATGTAAGACTATATTCAAAAGCTTAGGAACATGTACATATACATAGACTCAAAAAAAACATAACAACGGACCAAAACTAGAACTGCTCGGATAGTTGCTTGTTCGAGCATGCTGGTGCTCGTTCGAGCACTTCTTGGCTCGTTTGAGCACTTCTTGGCTCGTTCGAGCACTAGCTTCTGGGTCATGCATAATGCTTTAGAACCTTCTTTCTGATGTCTTTGGTGTTTTCTTGTATAAGTCGGAGCAATTTTGGTGCTCGTTTGAGCACATTCAAAATTTTGAGTTAGAAACTTTCTGGAAGATGTTTCGGGTCATGCTCGTTCGAGCACATTGAAATAGTGATTTTGTTCATGAAACTTTACTTTGTTTCAGAGAGGAATATGTTGTTATGAACGGATGTTTTACATCATAATTAACTGATAATCATTAGTTATGTGTTTGGATGAATTTATATGTCACTTAAACTCTATAAATAAGAGTGAGTACATGGAAATCAAATAACATCTTTGTGAAATCATTTTTTGTCATCTTTCTCTCACTCTCTTGAAATGTAAAAAAAGTGTAATTAACTCATTTATTGTTTTTCTAATGTTAATCTCTACAAAAACACAAAGTCATTTAGTTCAATCGAATCGTACTAATCGGTTGATGTGATTGATTGTATCTCTATTTGAATTTCCGGTCTCATAACCCAAGTAACTTTGTAGGGGAAATATCATAAAAGGAAAGCTTGTAGACGCCTTCAATCTATATCAAGATTTCTAATGACGCCTTCGTCGCAAATAATGTTCTGTACGGTGTTTACGTTCGGTTCGTGATTCATAAAAGGAAGGAGTTCGTTGCCATACAAAAAGGAGATACTACAATCTTTTGTAGTTTGTAGTTTGTTTTACGCATTATTATTTGTAACAATCTTTTGTGATAGTTTTTGCGATCATGGCAAGCGTGAAGGAACTAACTTTGAACTTCATGAAGTTGGATAAGTTTTTGGGTGTGGAATTCAGGAGATGGAAAAAGAAGATGCTCACCCTCTTGACTTCTCTCACTGTGGCCTTTATGATAAGCACTCTAAAACCGGAAGAGAAGGAGAATGAAACCTTGGAGCAGGCAAGGAAGCGAAACAAATGGGAGAATGATGATTTCATATGTAGAGGACGCATCCTCAATGGTATGTGCGATTCCCTTTTCTATATTTATCAATTTCATGAATCCGCTAAGATATTATGGGATAGTTTAGAAGATAAATATATGTCGGAAGATGCAAGTTCTAAGAATTTTTTAGTAAGTAACTTTAATAACTATAAAATGTTGGACAACCGTCCGGTGATGGATCAATTTCATGAATTACAACACATGCATAATAACATGAAAGTGCATGACATAATAATGGATGAAATTTACATTGTTTTAAGTTTTCTAGACAAGTTGCCAAACACTTGGAGGGATGTTAGACATACCCTCAAACATAAGAAGGAAGATATTACTCTTACGGAAGTCGCTCAACATCTTTAAGTTGAAGCAAGTTTAAGAGAACTTGAAAGTTCAAAGGGGGATAACCCCAATCTTTCCATCGTCAACATGGTGATAGATGATGGAAACGCTTCTACTAGTGGAGACAAGAGGAAGAAACCATAAAATTTCAAGGGAAAAGGCAAGAAAAAGGTTGATGACAATGCTTGTTGGGAAGGTGGTAAACCGGGACATCGCAACAAAAATTGCTTTGTGTTTAAGAACAAACTTAAGAAGAGAAGGGTGGTGCTTCTACAAGCAACAACGCTCCTACTAAAGGTAATCTTGCAATTTTGGATGAAAATTTTGGTTTAAATTTTTCTTCCATGGATTCTAATGTAAATATTGTGCAGGATGACGACATGTCATGGTGGATCGATTCTGAGGCCGCAAGACATGTGTGCAAGAGTAAACATTTGTTCAAAACTTTACACAATGTTGTAGATGGAGAGTATCTCTACATGGGAGATAATTCATCAACAAAAGTCCATGGCAAAGGACAAGTGAAACTCTTCTTTACATCGGGAAATACTTTAGTCCTTAGGGATGTATACTTTGTTCCTGATCTTAGTAGGAATCTTTTTTTCGGTCCTATCCTGAATCGATTAGGATATAAACTAGTATTTGAAGATGATAAATGTATGATATCTAAGTGTAACTTGTTTATAGGTCATGCTTATTTATGTTGTAATTTGTTTAAACTATCTTTAAGTTGTAATTACAAAGTCATGATATGTAATATTAATATGCATAATGATTTACATTACTTATAGTATCTTAGATTGGCACATGTTAACTTTGAAGTTTCTTTTATGTCTAAGCATGATTTGATACCTTTATGTGAACAAAAATCTGTAAATTGGCAAACGTGCATGCTTAACAAGATCACAAGAACGCCTTTCAAAATTGTTGGAAAAAATCTAAAATTTCAGAACTTGTACATAGTGATCTTTGTGACTTTCATAGTACACCATCATTAGGCAATAAAAAATATGTTGTTACTTTTATTGATGATTTTTCAAGATTTTGCTATGTTTATCTTTTGCATTCAAAAGATGAGGCATTTAACTCGTTCAAAGTGTAAAAGAATGAAGTTGAACTTCAAATTAATGGTAAAATTTAGAAATTAAGAACCGACAAAGGAGAAGAATACTATGATCCTCATATCAATGGGAATTATACATGAAACAACCGCCGGTTATGCACCACAGTCGAATGATGTGGCGGAATGAAAGAATCGAATTCTTCAAGAAATGGTTAATTCCATGTTGTCATACTCAAATTTGAGTGATGGATTTTGGGGTGACGCAATATTGACTACATGTCACAGTCTAAACTTGGTTCCATCAAGAACCAATAAGGAAACTCCTTAAGAATTATGGTACAAAAAGAAACCGAACTTAAGTTATCTTAAGGTTTGGGGTTATCGGGCTATCACAAGGGCACCCGAACAAAATAGAAAGAAACTCGATGAACGTGGTCTTGAATGCAAATTTATTGGTTATGCCAATCAAAGCAAAGCCTATAGGTTCTATGTTATAGAATAAAATGACTATATTTTGATCTATTCAATAATAGAGTCTAGAGATGCAATATTTTATGAGAATAGATTCTCATCAATTCGTAGACAAAAAAATCTACAAATAAGTACCGAATGCCGATAATGATATTGAATTTAAAAATATTCAACAAGAAAATCCACAAGAAGATGATATTGGTGAAAATCAACAAATTGTCTTGGAAGATACTCCAATGGATGAAGAGGATATTCCTAGAAGGAGTAAACAACAACGAAAACCAAAGACTTTTGCTCCCGATTTTCATGTATATCTAGTAGAAGGTACTAGAAATGGCATTCATTCTAGTGTTCCATATTTACTAAATGTGGAAGGAGACCCATTGACGTATAGTGATGCTATGGCTTCGCAAGATAGTTCCTTTTGGAAGGATGCAATCAATGATGAAAATGGATTCTATCGTGGGAAATAATACGTGGGTATTAGTTGATTTATCTTCGTCTTGTAAATCGATTGGTTGCAAGTGGGTCTTTCGAAAGAAGATGAGAGTTGATGGTACTACCGACAAGTTTAAGGCCCGTTTAGTGGCACAAGGCTTTCGACGAAGGCACGATATCGATCATTTCGATACGTATGCACCAGTTGCTAGAACAACCATCATTCGATTGTTGGTAGCATTACCTTCGATTCACAATCTAGTGATTCATCAAATGGACATGAAAACTGCGTTTTTGTACGGTGAACAAGATGAAGAAGTATATATGAAACAACCCGAGGGGTTCGTTTTGAAAGGACATGAAAACAAGGTTTGTAAATTTTTAAAGTCGTTGTATGGAATTAAGCAAGCACCGAAACAATGACATCAAAATTTTGATGAGACAGTTTTGTCCTTTGGATTCAAATTGAATCAAGTAATGAAATGTGTTTATAGCTAGTTTGATGGGCAAGGCAATAGAGTCATATATGTCTCTACGTTGATGATATGCTCATATTTGGTACTCATTTAGCACTTGTTCAAGAGACAAAAGAGTTTTTGTCAAGTTCATTCCAAATGAAGGATATGAGGAGGCCGATGTGATCTTAGGAATAATAATCATAAGAGATGGTAATGGAATCAAGTTAAGTCAAACTCATTACATTGAGAAAGTACTTAAAAGATTCAACATGTTTGAGACAACTTCGATCTCAACCCCTATCGATCCACTTGTCAAACTTCGTAGACATGAGAAAGAACCAGATTTACAATTAGCGTATTTAAAGGTTATTGGATTACTAATGTATGTGATGACTTGTACGAGATCGGATATTGCCTTTGCGGTGGCAAAGTTAAGTAGGTTAACAAGTAATCCAGGACCACATCATTGGACAGCGATTAAGAGAGTATTAAAACACTTGAAGAGTACTATGGATAGTGGTATTACACTATTACTTATGATGGAGAACCTCCGATTTTGGAAGTTTATACTGATGCAAGTTGGATCACGAATGGAAAAGATGATTCTTCTACAAGTAGTTGGGTGTTTGTTTATGGGGGAGGAGCCATATCTTGGACTTCCAAGAAAAAAACGTGTATTGTCGATTCCACTATGGCTTCTAAGTTTATAGCGCTAGCGTCAACAGGGAATGAAGAGGAATGGTTCCAGGATCTCATATTTGAGATACCGATATTACCAATGTCTATATCACCGGTGGCAATTCATACGGATTGCAGGACGACATTGGCGAAGGCTTATAGTCAAGTGTACAACGGTAGATCTTGACATATTTCTCTTAGGCACAACCTAGTGCAAGGATATATCGTTAATGGGGTCATAACTCTTGATTATGTGAACACTAAGTTCAATTTGGTTGATTTTTTCACTAAATCCATGAGTAGGGATTCAATTGAATATGCGTCAATTGCAATCTGATTACGTTAACTGAAATTCAATAAGAAAGCCCAATTCACGCACGATTAAAGTTGTGTTTGAATTCAATGTGGTGTAATTCTTTTTGGATCTTGTAAGTAACACATTTCAATGACCCATCGTTGCTGCGAACCGTGAATAGCAAGGTAGTCGTCATTTAAAGTTCTCAAGGCCCAAAGTTGAAGAGTTGTTGGTAAAGTATTCATTCGCGGGGAAATGTTATACGTACGGAGAACCTACCTATATAAGTTTGAAGTTCTAGCTATTTCAAGTAGTCAACATTTATAGACTATGATAAACTTATGAATAGATATGGAGACGACCATTATAATGTGTCAAAGAAATAACGTTGTGTTATTTGTTTTATGTGTACTTTATCTTCAAATGGTCAAATGTGTTATATGATTCAAATGTGCAGGGATATCATTATACCACGATCGTTTGTCAAGTGTGTTTTACTAGATGTTAATTCAATCTGCAGGAACATTAGCATTGATGCATAAAACATAATTTTGAGATGAGTTCTAGAGAAAGAGAAAGAAAGTCCTAAAGGCTCTAAATGGGGGAGGATTGTTGAGATTTTGAGCATGTAGGTCTATATCCAAAGGCTTGGGACCATGTACATATACATAGACTAAGCAAAAACTAGAGTTGCTCAGATGGTTTCTCGTTCCGGCATGCTGGTGCTTGTTTGAGCACTTCTTTGCTCGTTTAAGCACTGGCTCCTAGGTCAGGAATAATGCTTCAAAACCTTATGTTTGATGTTCTTGGTGTTTGCTCGTTCAAGCACTTTGGGTGCTTGTTCGAGCACTTTCGAATTTTGAGTCAGAAACTTTTTAGAAGTTGTTTTGGGTCATGCTTGTTCGAGCACATTGAAACAGTGTTTATGTTCGTGAAACTTAAATTTGTTTCATGGAGTAATATGTTGTTATGAACGGATGTTTTACATCATAATTAACTGATGATCATCAGTTATGTGTATGGATGAATCCATATGTCACTTAAACTCTATAAGTAAGAGTGAGTGCATGGAAATCTAATTACATCTTTGAGAAATTATTTTCCGTCATTTTTCTCTCTCTCTTGAAATATAAAGGAGATTAATTAACTCTTCTATTGTTTTTTCTGATTTCAATCTCTCAAAAAACACAAACTTGTTTAGGTCAATCGATTCATACTAATCGGTTGATGTGATTGATTGTGTGTCTTTTTGAATTTCTGGTGCCATAACCCAAGTAACTTTGTGGGAGAAATATCACAAAAGGAAATCTTGTAGACAATTTCAATCTATATCAAGATTTCTGGTGACGCCTTCGTCGCAAAGAATATGCTCGACGGTGTTTTTATTCGATTTGTGATTCATACAAGGAAGAAGTTCGTTGTCATATACAAAGGGGACATTACAAACATCATCTTGTATTTGTAGTTTATCTTACGCATTATCATTTGTAACAAGTTTTTAGCAGAAAATATTGTTTTAAAGTATAGTTAGTTTTATTTTAAGTTATCTTAATTGTTGATATTTCAACTCCTAGAAAAATTGTATTATGTTGCAAAAGACTTGTAATCTTATTTTAGGTATTTTAATCTCTTCATGTTTTACATCTATATATAAAACACATAAAATTTTTGCTATAACATTTTCAATGAATAACAAAGTAACATAAATTTCAGATTTTTTGTATGCAACGTAAATGTGTTCATCGCTAACTAAAGATTGTTAGAGTTAATTATCTTTTTATATTTTGTCACTTTATAGATGGATTGTATTGAGCAACACTTGTTAAACAAGTCCTACAACTTGAGAGTTTGGCCGGGAATTAAACAAAGATTAAAATTCGTACTTGATGCAAGAAAAATATTTCAAAGTTCTTTCTTTTGGCCAGAATTTCTAGGCCTTCTTAGGGATTTATTTTTTTTAGGTTTAATGATAGAATACTCATTCTATATTAATCTTAGTTTACAGAAGGGTTTCATGTAAAAAGAGTTTACATGAACAAGTTTTAACAAAAATTTAGTGAAATTGGGAGTAAGAGATCTTACCAGGCGATGTTGGAAAATAAAATAAAATAAAATAAGTTATGAACTAGTAAAAGTCGTTACCTTATTTTTATGTGAATTTGTTGACGTTTCATAAATAAGTTCGTTCAAACATATTTATTGAATAATATATAGCAATGTAATTGTTTAAGTTTTTTAGTGAGTCATTCAAGAAAATCTGAACTCAGAAAGTCTCGATAAAGTCTTCGATGTCGCCTATTTGTAGGTAGTTTATTTCATAATATTGGTTTATTTTTGTCATTTAATAATTGTTTTGTTTAAATGAATTGGTATAGAAGATGTCATAAAAAAATTTGTAATCAATCTTTTTTTATATTTACCACATCAACTTTTGGGTGGAAATTTTTACTGATATAATTTATCCCATCGATAAAAAAACAAAAAAGTTTTCTCATTACTTCTTACTCCTACTTTTTTATTCTATCCCGTCTTTTTACTCTCTTAGTTTTTATTGTAAAATTTATTTAGGATGGTGGGAACCTTGTGATGAAATCCCTAAATTTTCCACTCACTTGCAATTTCTTTGGAAATATATGCAAGTTTTTTGTGCGTTTTTACGAATGGGAGAAAAAACCTCACAAAAAACTTTTTCCTCAAACAAAATGCAATGTCTACACCAATGGAAGTGGTCTAAATGCGTGAAGATTGATTACATAGATAAATTTAAAGGATTATGTCAAAATGGTTCCCTAATTTCAAAATATATCCATGTTAATAATTCTTTTACAAGCGAAATTTATTGGGTAAAAATTTAAAGATGTTCAAAACAGATTTGATGATCAAAAATTTATCCGACCGTATAAATGAACCCAACTTTAAAATTTAAAACAGTGTAAAAATCAATGCGTGGAAACAAGATTCGATTTTGAACCAGCCCAAAACACTTGACATGAAATTGATCCAATGACCTGAACGATTATATCTAGGTAAAATGATAGTATGATACTCCTATGATATACGTTATGATATCTATGGTAATATTTTTTGCTAATTACTACAACTAATTTGATGATTTTACAATATACTTCTTCCTTTATGAAATACTTGATATATTTTAATTACAAACACTATTCATTATTCAAGTCTATTTTTTTATATTAAGGCTAATGTGTAAGTAAAAATATAGTCAAGTGGGATCTTGTTTAAATTGTATACTTTTATAATATTAACTTTTCATAATTTTTATATGTGTGTAATTCAATATGTATATCAACAAAATAAACATATATAATTGCTTAAAAAGTCAAATATAACAAGTATAAGAAAACCGAGGAAGTATCAATGTGGATTATGATGTTTGAGGTAATGTCCTTTGGTTATACTTCTTCCGTTCCATTATACTTGCTACTGAGTGTGATATGTTATGTGGGAAAATGTCACTATCAGTAACAAGTATTATGGAACGGAGGAAGTACTTCATATTACATACATTTTGTGTAGGAAGATGTGCCTTTTATGGAAATAGACGTGAGAAAGGCATGTAAACCCATGCCACCTTTCACCTAACTATAGCTCATTCTTGGATTTTAACTTCTCTTAGTTCAGGAGAAAATCTCTTTGAAAAGTGTGGTTTTTGTCGGCTTAAGATTCTACTGCTAGGAGACAATCGCTTTGTTCCTGTGTTTTGTGTGTTGGCTTATTTTGTTTTTTGGATAATAATTGTACGTTTTCCGAATTACTATATATTAAAAATTAAATAATGGAAGAAATATAATTTGAAGCATACCAGGTATTTTGTGGGGCGGCTAATTTTAAGGTGATTCCTAGAACTTGGTGTCGGATAAATGGTCATTTAAAGCTTTCTACAACAACTATATTTTCATTCATGGAGTGTTTTAATTCTATATTAAACTACATTTATTCTCTTTGATTAAGGTTAATGAGGTTGAAATATGACCGTTGAGAAGTGCCTATATATAGTGGGTGTTTCATTCTTTTGGAGACACACAATTCTCAATTTAATCTCTTTTCCTATTCACTTGTGCAAGAGTGGTATTTGCTCCACACCTTTAGTAGTAAGTGTACATTGCTAATGGTTGGTGTGTTAACCTTGGAAAAGTCCCATCTATCACACTTGGGATAGTCAGGAAATAACTTTCTTAAAGCACCGACAAGTTCGTGTCACACCATACATTTCCATATCAAACACATGCTAAACGCAACTCTAAACACATTTCTCAAATACTAAAGTTATTTATATTATTATTACTAATATGTGTCGATGATTGTAGCTATAAGAAGATTTTGAGAAGACCTTTAATAGGTCTATATTTCCAACAATTTAAGAAAGATATTCAAATTCTTCTTTGAGTACTTCAATCTAGTTTTTGATATTGCCAATGTGTAGAGAAGATATCATGTTTTGTTATATTGATTTTACTCCATAAACAAAAGGAGAAAAGCATAACCATATAATAATGACATTATTATTCTAAACATTAATAGGAGATTAAGAGTTGTGTGTTGGGTGAATTGAACGTTATCAATTACTATTAGGCCTTGTTTGGATTGAGGGAAATGGAGGGAAAAGAAAAGAAAAGATTTGAAGGGATGAAGAATCTCTTGTTTGGATAGCAAAAAAGGAGGGAGAGGATTTAGAAGGAAGGGATTTGAAGGGATTAAGTCCCTTCAGTTTAACATCTAAATCTCTCCATAAGAGGAAAGATTTGGAAGGAAAATGAAATTTCTTTCTTTCCCCTTCCCTTCCTTCCTATACAAACAATGGAGTGTTTCTCTCTCTTTCCCTCCCCTTCATTCCCTTCCCCTTCTTTTCCTTTCTTTTGTCTCCTAATTTGCTATCCAAACATAGTGTTAAGCAATATGGAAACACTTACTCAAAATCGTGTTCCTTATTGTACCAGATCATGAGGGAGTTCGAACAGTACATTATGGATTTCACGCTTCTGGAATATAAATGTTTTTCTCTTATTATATTATATAATGAAGAGAATGTAATATTTGAGTCTTTGAAGACGCATACAGTGGTATATTTTTTAGCCCTTAATAATTCTTTAATTATGAGACTAAAAGGTAATGACAAAGAAGGTAAATCCTAAACTTATACATTTTGATAAGTTATTTGAATAATATTAATTAATTTGATATAGATTTACATTTTATTGTGGGTGTTGATCATCACATGCAATTTGGTTTTTTGATGAATATATCTTTACATAATATTAAGCGGACATAATTTATTTTGCAATTTAAATTATAGATTATTGCTCTAATTAATTCATGGTTATGTGTATCACCAAGTGATTTGTGTTTTATGTTCATGATTATCATGTGTGCATGTCACCAAACAAATGGTTGGTATATTATGATCATATTAAATAGTCGTTTTTAAAAAGTGCTTGTTAAAAAGTTGATTATTCCATGCCTAATTTTTGGAAGTATAATTATGTTATTTCAATATAATGTTAGTATATAACTATTTGTTATAACTCCTATTTTGATTAAGTTTATGTGGGAATTATGTGTAATGAAATTTATGTGAATTTTATGTAGTCACTATTTTGAAAATAGACTAGTCAAATTATTATATGGAGTATATTATTATTCATCTTAATTTTGTGACTAATATGTAGCCATTTAATGTCATTTGAAATTAGTCAAAAGATAATCATGCTATTAAAATTTTGAATTGAATGTGATTTACTACTTGATCATGAATTTGGAAAAGAGTGATAGCATTTTATTATATGACCGTTATTATGACTAATTTTATGATGAGTGTTAAAATTACTTTAAAGAGGGTAATAATTTATTTGGTCATTTTTTTATGATAGTTTTAATCACATAGACCTCTTTGATGATTAATTAAATGGTGAATAATTATAAGTATTAATTAACACATAACTGCTAGTTTACAACGGCTATATTATAACGGCTAGTTTTTAATAACTAATTAAATTGAGTTTTAATCATGCTTTTATGGTGTAAGAGTTAAAAGTTATTTTTAATTCTTAATAATGAGGATTGATTATTTCATGACCAAATCAAGTTGCTAATTATTAAGTCATCTTATTATCTTTATTGGGTATTAAGTATGTTGTTGTAAATTGCAAACCTTAAAGTGGTGGTTTGTTAATTTTTAATCAGCTCCTTTAATTTTTTTGACGGTGTATATGTTCATGAATATAAGTAGTACAGACTCATTAAAAATTACATGATTATTTATGACATAAATATTGATTAGTTTTTTCCAAACAACTAGTGTTAAAATCTTCTTATTTTAAGTGGATTGTTAAGAATATTGTTATTGGAAGTTAGTCATAAATTAACCAAGTGGTGTTAATTATAATACATGAGTAACCAACTTTTTCTTTTGAGATGTGTAATATGTTGTGTATGTGGGGGTACGTTGAAATTTGTATTATTTACTACTAGATAATGCCCGTTCGATGCATGGTTTTATTAAATTTTAAGATATATTTATTTAAATAATAAAATTAAAAATTGATGGCTTTATGTTTTAACCATTTCAAAATATCGGATAGTATTCACTTAATAATAACATTATAAAAATTTTATAAATAATTGAAAGAAAATAGAATAAAATAAATAATTTTCTCATATATTTAATGATATGACCTCAAAAGTAAAAAATCAATCAATATTGATAATATTAGTCATAATTAGAAAATAAAAAAGTCAAAGTTATAAATATTAATAATAAATACAATGACATCATCATTGTGTTTTAGACGGGAAACTTTTATTGAGAAAATGACACGTAAGCAATTTTAAAAAATGATAACATCAGCAGTGTTTTGTTTTAGTAATATTTATATATTTATAGACTAGGATAAATTTACATGTTTTTTTAAAGTAAGTCCACATACTAAATATATTGGATTAAAGGATTATTTTCATGAGTTAATAAATTAGTGTGCATAAGGTACAATGGTTTATGACTAAATTAGTCTTGTAAGTGGTTTGACTCATGAAAAATGCTACTTATTTTGGTGGTTAAGTGGAAAATGTGTACATTATTAGTCCTACATTGTCTCTTTCAGAAATTAATTATTGAGTAAAAATTCATATATTTTTTTAATATGGTTAAGAGACTTCTAAAAGAGAGTTGCATTCAAAATAATTTATTTCTTGATGCATAAAGACTTGATAGTAGAAGTTTATAAACGTTATCTTGTCAAGTGTATTGAAAGCATCAAGTTTCGTAAGGTTTTGAATATGTGGTTTAAAACTTTATACCTTGCGTGTGTAAGAATCTTGATTAGTTAAAAATGTGGTAGTTATTTAACTTTTAAAGTAATTAATAAAATTTGAAAGTTGTAAACATTGTGACTTGTAAACGATGTAAAAACTTTTTGAAGATAAGAAGGACAGTAAATCTATGGATTAAATTTGTGAAATTTATCCCTCAACATTCGAATCCGGGCTTGGTAGTTGATTGGTTCTTTAAGGAAGACAATGAGATGGGTGTTCATAGGCGACCTAATTTTAGAACTTTCCAACGGGTATTTTGGGCATTTAAACCTTGCATTGAGGGCTTCAATCATTGTAAACCTCTTATTGCCATTGACGGCACACACTTGTATGGTAAGTATCGTCATACTTTATTGACTATCATTGCCCAAGATGGTAATGAGGGAATCTTTTCATTAGCGTTTGCCTTGGTTGAGAAGGAGTGTATAGGTGTGTGGTCGTGGTTCATGGCTTGTGTACGTAAGCATGTGACACAGAGGTGTGGTTTATGCGTCATTTCTGATAAACACGCTAGTATTTAAGCCATTATGGAAGAGCCGGAGTGGCAACCACCTTATGCATATCATAGGTTTTGCTTATGTCACATGCTTAGCAACTTTAATCGTGCTATAGGTAATGTTCAATTGAAGAAGTTGTTTCGTAGAACTGTTGAGCAAAGACAATTGCTAAACGAGAGGCCGTTTTTTGGATCGATGACGTGGGTGACATGTCCAAGTTGTCGTTATGTCATGATGAAGGTCATAGGTATGGCGTTACTAACACGAATTTAGCTGAAGTTTGCAACTTTGTCATGAAGGGTGTACGTTTCTTACCTCTGACCACAGTAGTTGAGTTCACAAGTATACATCGCATGCCACCAAGATTATCATTAGAAACACCGAGAAGGCGAACTTTCATGAGATTGTTGCATTTGACTATAGTAGAAATGTTTTTAAAGTTAAGAC
This sequence comes from Amaranthus cruentus, assembly GCA_019425755.1. NCBI lineage: Eukaryota > Viridiplantae > Streptophyta > Magnoliopsida > Caryophyllales > Amaranthaceae > Amaranthus > Amaranthus cruentus. The sequence continues at coordinate 6,719,865 of CM033457.1, read as the reverse complement.
TGGGCGGGGAAACAAAGATTCTTTGATAAGTGCAATTATTTTCACTTTTCTCTGCTATTTTTATGCTCACTTTATGATGTTTTGCTGGAATTTAGGTATGATATTAGTCATTTGATGTAATTCTGTCTCATAAGATTTGAATTGTGTTTTATGAAATATATGAGGCGAAATTAGAGTTTTTGTTAGGTCCCGGGGTGATAAGTGGGTGAAGGCTTGGAGAAATAGCCTAAGACTCCTAAAATAAGTGAAGAGATTATTGGTCGCTTGAAGATGTTTTACAATGAAGATGGGCAAAAGAGAAAAGAGAAGAAAAGTGCTTAAAAGACAAAGTTTTGAAATGAAGTTTGATACATGCTCACTCTTTTGGCCATAACGTTTTATAGAGAGATCATATTAATGCAAGATTTCTGGCATTGAAACGTAGACTTCAAGATCTTTCCAACGGTATATTATATGTTCATATCTGACAACCGATCAAGATATGACGGCCATTCAAAGTTTGCTAGTCAGAACCAAAGCGCCGACTCGTCGCCGAGAAGCACCAACTCGTCGTTCCTTCTCTGATCTCTCATTCCCCAGGCAGAATGTAAGCAACGACTCGTCGCTCATCCATGCCGCGACTCGTCGCCTGTTGTCCGAAGCCTAATTTGACGATTTTTCTTCCTAATTTTTGGAGCCACTATATAAAGTGGTGGCTACATTTTTAATATTATTCGGTTCTCATTTAGTTAATCTGTATTTTTTCTCTCATAGAACCCAGTAGTTTTTCTTTGAAGCTTCCATTGTTGAACATCATTTGTTACATTTTGGATTATTGCAATTTACATTTCCGTTCATCCAATTAGTAAGTTCTTATGTTTATGTTTATTATTTATCGCATGTTTTTTAACGTTATGCTTAGTGAGTAGTTTTCTTATCTAAGGTTAGGGCATAATCCCTAATTCGAAGCATGGATTGATATTTTATCGATTGATTATGTGCAATTTGAGACTATAATTGAACCTACGGTTAATGAATCTCGATTTAAACATCTTTGTTAACATTTTCAATAAAACGGAAATTTGAGATTAGGAATAACTTAAGATTGAGATATATTTAAGTTAAATGCCTTCTACTTTAACCAAAAGAACGAAAGTTGAGTATTAATACTATTTGGTCTTAAATCGATATTAATCAATAGAGCGAAAGCTTGAGATTAATTAGATCACGTTCAATTATGTCGATGGCTCAATTTCATACAATCATGAGATTAATTGACTTCTATGTTAGAATTAGGTGACGCCCGACACCCTAGAGTTTGTCATATTATTGTTATCACATCTTATTATTATTTTGCTTTAGTTTATTTGCATCATAGAACAAGATTTCAACCACTCATTTTGTCTAACCCTTCTCTTGTTAATCATAAGATATACAATTTTGAGTTAACTCACCTCCTTGTGTTCGACCTGCAATAAGCATACGTCATGCCTGATCATTCTTCCAAGGGGGGTAAGATTCAAACTGTGCACTTGCATCAAACAAACTGGAGATATACCACCTACCCTGTTCAGATTTGCTTGCTGTATGAACGCTTTGTGGATCCTTGTTATAGTTCTCAAAGTTATGCAAGCATATATGAATCTTGCTTCAAGCCAATGCTTGATAAGAGGTCATGGCCTGAGTATACGGGTTTTGAAGTTCGACATGATCCCAATTAAATTCGTGGTAAAGGAAGCCCTAAGTTTAAGAGGATTGCCAATGAGATGGATGAAGGGAGAAAGAAACGCATTAGTTGTCATTGTGGGAGTAAAGGTCACAATACTAGAACTTGTAACTCTAGGTAATTTATAACACAAATATAAGAAACATAATTATATTAACTAAAACATATAACATTGCATTTATAGCACAAATGTATGAAACATAATGGTATAATAGAAATATTAACTAAAGTCACTTTCTACACAGTAGTACAGGAGATGGATCCAGCAGCTCCAAGATCCTAACACCGTAGTGTCTTAACTATGCAGGAGGAGCATAGGAGCACTCCTCTCTGGGATGTCGAGGTTAGTATATTATTTTTTATCATTTGCCTTATAATGATGATAACATCGTAATAACATATGTACATGTCTATCTTTGTAGATGTCCGACATAGCCTAAGGTGCGCCAATTGACT
>CM033457.1:6691190-6717529 GCA_019425755.1 Amaranthus cruentus | reverse complement strand
TCTCCAAGGTTTGATGTACGTATGTTCAGACTTTTAAAACTTTTGATGTTGTGTATGTTGAATGGCTAGTTTGAAAAGTCAATAAAAGTCAAGGGTTTGTTCGCAGTTAGTGCGAACAACCTGTTGACTCTCTTTGACTTGTTCGCAGTTATTAAGTGCGAACAGACCCTTTACATTTTTTGAAAATCTTACTTTTGTTTGCAGTTAATAACTGCGAACAGATTAACTGCGAACAGAACCAAACCTATGCTCTGGAACCATGGTATCAAAACTCGGTCGAGTTGACTCGGATTTTTAGGTGACCGTTCTGAAATCTCGCGATTTATAACGGTGGATGAAAATGTGGCGCACCACCACGCTTAACGCCCGTTTTGGCCGTGTTACTGCGAAAGTTATGGCGAGTTCTGGGCGATTCCAACGAGTTTCTCGTTTTGGGGCGAGATTTCAACTTGAAAGTACACACCAAAGAAGGTAAATAAAAAAATAGAAAGAATTATAGGTTGAAAAATCACATGATTTTCACAAACCGTTCTCTTCTCCATTGTTGATTAGCATAGGAAGTGTAAGTTCTACTGATACTAATTCTGATAAAGCTCCATAGAAATGGTTTATAACATAGGAAGTGGAAGGTGAATGATAGTACTTGACAGCTACTCAAGTACTCAAGTAACACTTTAAAGCTATTTTGACAGCTACTCAATAACTACAGTATTTGTTTTTTTTATAACACTTTAAAGCTATTATTTTTTATATTTTTTTTTAAAATATTTATGTTGTGAATGGGCTAAAGAAATGATGAAGAAACAAGAACAATATGATGCAAAGTAAACACACAAAAACAGAGTAATGCAACAAAGAAGAACACACACAATCTAATGAGGTATCTAATGATACCTCCCCCTCAAATCAAGTATCTTGTCATTAATATAATCAACATTACATTAAGACTCATCTTACAATGCTCTAGAACAAGTATCCAAAGCCAAGATTGAAGCTTGACTTCAATCTCCAACAAAATAGCCCTAATACAATGAGAAGACTCTTTTGCCTTAAACCCTAGTATTCTCTATGTATTTAGCTCTCTCCTAAACCCTAAGACAATTATAAGACTCCTATTTATAGTCCTAGAAAATATTACAAGGCTTAGGACAAAGTGGGACATAAGCCCACTAAACCGCAAATAAGAAAGAGCAAGTTTCTGATCTCCTACCCTGAGTCTCGCTCGATCGAGCAAGAAGGCTCGAGTGGTCGAGCGGTAGAACTGGGCAGCAACTGTAATGGTTCAACAATTTAGATCTACTAACAGTGGTCATTGTTATTTTCATATACTCCTAACCTTTTTATATATTTTAAATTTTATTATTATATTTAATATGTTAAAATTAATTAACAATAAACTATTTAAAGTACATAAATAAATTATCTTTCTTAATTATCACGACCCATTCCGCGATGATCGAATTTTTTCTGTTCCCGGGACCCGCGATCGTGATCGCGATCGCGTTTTTGCACCATGTCTGGAACACTAGGCGCATATATTTGGAAAAAGTTTAATTTAAATCTTATTACACGCTTTATTTAATTTAAACTCTTATCTATTTCAAATTTTCGGTAACAAACTGGTTAACATAAATAATAACTTCATATAAATGGAAAAGGTGAGAGAACTTTTTCGGAATAAGAATGATCAACCCCAATAATAATTACGAACCCTAGTGAGCTTGGCTATCCAAAGCCTATTACATCTTACTCCGATGATCACTTTGAAAGAGGCCCATCCCATTCAACACCTCTAGATTCAGCCCACTTCTGGATTGTCTTTAGATTATCACCCTCTTCAATTTGGCTAATAATATTGCACTGAGAAACAAGCACGCCATACGCACCCACAACTTCATCCAACAAATCTTGAGTCATATTGGTTGGGATAGTAACCCCAGTAGCAGCACAGGCGTCACAACTTTTCCAAATCAGCATCTTTGTTTGCCTTAATCTGTGCAATATTTTCATGGAACTTCCCAATCTTATCATCCGCCTCGTCACGAATCTTCTTTTGCTTTGCAGACATTTCGGTACGCATAGCATCCACAATAGCCTGGTAGCTATTCTGCAAGGAAAGAGATACATGCTTACACAAAAATGTTGATATTGTAAAACAATTTATTGAAACGAATCAAATTAAACTGAAACTCATTATAATTCGACTATGTTTGTGGATAATAATTTAACACTAAATTTTTACATTCTTTTTTAAGAACATATGAAAACAGAGAACTATATATATCAATGAAAAGTCACTGTCAAAATTTGACAATAAATTTATAAATTCTTTTTTAAAAACATAGTAGAAAACTGAGAAAATTTTAAGTTTATGGATAAAATTTGAATAATAAAAAATTTAAGTTTGTGGATAAAAAATACTCCTTATGCTAATAGCCCCATTTGACTTTTAACTTTGTTTGTTAATCGTTCTGAACTTATATTTTATTTTATTTTATTCTTAATTCATAACCCATAACTTAATCAAGTGGAATTCAACGCAAAGTTAGTTTTGCACAATTACAAATATTAATGATAAATTTATTATATTGGCAAGGGAAATTATTAAAAATTACCTAGAAAAAGCTTACTTTTATGAAAAAATAGCTAAAACAAATATTGACAGATTCTGTTAGTAGGTATGTTCTGACAAAAAAAATTAAATTTTTAAGGTATTTTTGACAAAAAAATTTGTTCTAGGTCCACAAATGTAAGGTTTTTCTAGATATTTTCTAACAATTTTTCCCCATTGGCAATAGGTCGTATTAAATGGAACTATTTTCTAACAATTTGAAGAAAAATATATTAGATTAGGTATTTTTTTGCAAAAAAATTTACATAAGGTAGTTTTTTACAAATAGACCTATAAATTAGCTAGTTTCTAGTAATTTTTCCTAACATTGGTGTGCAAGCTGATAGTTGAGGTGTCCACGTAGGCGCCACGTGGGTGTGATGTGGGTGCCAAGTGTGCCACGTGGGCGTGACATGGCTCATCACTTCTGGAAAAAAAAATTTGGTTTTTTTCCCGGCTCGTCGAAATTTGGTCGGAAAAATGATCGGAAAATTTAAAAAAATTTTTTTTGTAAATTTTGGAAATTTCCGACTTAAGGGGTAGTTGGAAATTTCCGACTAATTTCCGACTAAACGAGTTAGTCGGAAATTTCCGACTGTTTTCCTACTAAAACGATTTACTGACCAATCTGAGCCGACTAACCCAAAACAGTCGGAATTTAGTCGATATAGCTCTATACCGACTAAATTCCGACTGTTTTAGGTAGTCCGCAAATTGTTTTTTTATGTAGTGTAATTTTTTTTTTTTTTTTTTTTGAAAAATTTTATGTAGTGTAATAAGTATTATTTTCTTTTAAATCGTCTGGATATATGAGCATTAAGTCAACTATGCTTTTAAACATATCTTCAACCAGTTAATATCTTTCTCTTCTTTTGTTTTAATCTTATTCATTTAAGCTCTACAATCAAAATACAGATCATTATTCTTAATAACACCACTTTTAATAAATGGGGTTAATAAAAGGGCGGAGCAAATAGTAAGGTTCATGCGTTTTTATATTTCCCAAAATAAAAAGTACTTCTACAAAGGTTATTGGAAGATTCAAAAGGCTGAAATAATTATGAGATCATTTTTATTTTTTTTTAGTTAACCATACTATTGGGTTTTTGAAAGAGTTATGAGATCATATTTTTTGTAATATATTAATATTTTTGGAATGTTTATATTTTAAATTCTTTTGCCATGTATACTTTGTAATATATTAAAATAAAAAAAAATTTTGTCAAATTAGTAGTTACTTTATTGGAGAAAGTAGTTTGACATTAATAAAAAAAATTAAAGTTAAATCAAAAATAAAGAATCTCATATAGAAGCATTAAAAAATAAAAAATTACTATGATAAAATCTCATATAGAAGCATGAAGCTAGCCTACAGCTGTACTACATTTGCAGAGCAAACAGAACACGCAAATTTTTTTTAAAATCTCCTTCTCACTTAAACTATAACATTTTTTTTAAAATCTCCTTCTCTCTCACTTAAACACGCAACAGAGCAAACTCTTCTTCTCGACTGGTTTTTCATGGTTTCCCATGGCCAGGGGCAGACCCAGGATTTTTAAAATGAGATGGCACAATATTTTTAAAGATGTATTTTAAAGCACGATTAGATCAAAGTTTAAATTTTGCGTTACCTTAAAAAGTAAAGAAAGCATCTTGAAGCTAACAAATTGTACACTTGAATTGAATTTAACAAAAAAACAAACATGTAAAAAAATTATAACACGTATAACTTTATTGAGTGAAAAAAAAAATGTATAAACTATAATATACTCTTGCTTTAAAAGTTAACAAAGTATAATGTTATATTCTTATGTTCTTATAATACATATAATAAATAAGTTAGAAATAAATATAATACATCTATTATAAAAAAATATATAATACATATAATGCATAAGTAGACAAAAAAAATTTTAAAAAAATATATTTATAAGAAAAAAATATAATACATATAATACATAAATTAGAAATAAAGATAAAACATTTGTTAGAAAAAAGAATACATTATAACTTTTGAGAGTTTATAAATGTTATTTGTTTTGTCCGGATTAGCCTAGTGATCTTCGTTGTAAGCAAAGCAATTTGCATTTCATCATAATGTAGTCGCGGGTTCAATTCCTTACAAGAGCAAAGTTTTTTTAATTTTTTATGGAGTGCTGCAACCCCAGGCAACCTCCTAGGTCCGCCCATGGGCCATGGCGATCTTCAATTCGGCCGTTATAAAACGGTGAAACGATTTCCGAGATAACACGTTTAAAGCGTTACAAATCGCGAGATATTGGCACGGTGCTCTCAAAATCCGTTATAGAACGCCCATTCCGTTACATAACGTCCGTTATTTTGCACCATGTTTTTGGGGTTTGTTATAGGAGTAAACTAGGTAATTTCCGTGCGATGCACGATTTTATTAAATATTTTGATATATTTATTTAAATAAATAAATTAAAAATTGATGGATTTATGTTTTAACCATCTCAAAATATCCTATACTCATTTAATAAATAACATTGTAAATATTTTATTAATATTTGAAAGAAAATAAAATAAAATATATGATTTTGATCATATATTAAAATGATATGACCTAAAAAGTAAAAGAAATCAATCAATATTGATAATATTAGTCATAATTAGAAAATAAAAAAGTCAAATCTATAAATATATCAGTAATAAATGCAATGACATCATCATTGTGTTTTAGAGGGAAAATTTTTATTAAGATTGTGACATATAAGCAATTTTAAAAAATGATAACATCAGTGGTGTTTTGTTTTAGTATTAGTTATAGAAGATTATAGATAGATTATTCCTTTTTAGATTTTTTTTTCTTTTTATTTTACCTGAATTTATATTATATAGCCTTTAGACCCATTTTAGTCTAATAAAACCTCAAAAATGTAAAAATTGTTTATTGTAAATAATTAAATCAAGACTTAGTTAGGACCTATTTAGGAACTTGGAGTCATCAGACCCGAGTTCGGGTTCGGGATTAAAATTTTCAGACTTTATGTTTATGTTGTTGGATAGAGTTTAGAAATTACGTATAAATTTGACCTCTAATATCCCAATATCTTAAATTTAACTCAAAGTGTACTGGAGAGGATTAGACTTTAGTAATTTAATGATTCAAAAATGTATTTCCTTATAATTAAGTTCATGAAGTTAATATATATGCTTTTTTATTTTATCTTTGTATGCTACTGTTATTTGAAGCAACACTTCTAGATATTATTTTTCGTCACAAAATACATCATATTGGGTACAATGATTATGAAGGTAGGATGAGTGCAGAATAGCAATCTATATCAACATATAAAGCTTTGAATACTTTTTAATATTTACTTATAAATCTACAACCCTTAAATCCTTCAAAATTTTGTCACACATTGACAGTACATTTTAATATTTTTATTCGGTTAATTATTAATAAAAATATTTAAAACAACATTATAAAATTCAATAGTGTGACTTGGGAAACTGCGTGAGTAGCACGCGACCCCACAATTAGTAATTAAAAATAGAAGGGTATTTGGGTTTGATTCTTAGGAAGTTGACGATAGAAACAGGACCAAAGATTGACCAAATAATAATAATATTATCAATAATAAGGCATGTTTCCGTAGGAATATATAGATGCATAAAGAGAAATTGCAAAAAACTGTTTATTAACATCTGAACAGGATAACATGTATATCATAATATAGGTTATCAAATAAAGTAAAATATCTAACCCTTGATGTGTGAATTCCACGTTATGCAATCAAGTATGAAATATCCAAAATAAAGATAATAGAATGTCAAAATGGCGTTCCTCTAATGTTTGTCCACAAGCATTGAATGGATCAGCATGTATACTACTACGAAATAAAAAAAATAACTAATTTTCTATTATTTTTATTTTGTAGAATGTTAGCGTATATATACTAGGGCCTAAACTTAATCTTTTGATTAAGTTGATTCCTTAACATTCGATGACATTGAAATGGTGCTCTATATAACATGCAAAAGTGATGGAAAAACAACCAAAAAATGATTTTATAAACATATGCATCTTATATATAGAATATGTTCATGTTATTTTATTCGTCTTACTTTAGCATGATGAAGATACACATGTCTTCATATGGATTACTTATTACTTATGTACCAAGTAACAAAGTGACGATAAATATCTCTACATATGTCTTTGTTGAGTCAAGAGCCAATTTCCATGAGATTGGAGATGAGTTTGATCACTTCGTGGCCCATGCTCTATCTTGCACTCTTGATAGTGAAGATGTAAGTGTCATGGGTTATGGGAGCATATATTTTGGGTCATTCAATGAAGTGATACATGAAGATGATTGGGAGTGTCTTAAATAAGGCAAGACACGAAGATCAAGAGGTTATGTAGACTCCGTGACTAGTCGAGCGAGAGTGGCTTGGTCGAGCAGCTCATGAAGTGAAGATTAGAAGCCTCTGGATCACCGCTCGCCTGGTCGAGCAGCAGGCGCTCGGTCGATCAAGGCCCACTACGCGTTCTCCGTAAGTTTATGTTTTATGCGGGAAATGTTTGGGCATTAAGCCCTTTTGTCCTAGGATTTTCTAATATGTTTTACAACTATATAAGGAGTCTTAGAACATCATCTAGAGTATGAGAGGGAAACTAATACATTAGAAGCATCTAGGGTCAGAACCGGATACGCAATTTTAATAGAATGTTTTTGTTATTCTTTTTTGTCTTGTTTTTGTTCATCTATGTGTTTTTCTATCTCTATTTTTACTTTAGAATATTTTTTATATGAAATTGTAAGAAAATTAAAAAATAACATCATTTCTTATTGGTTGAAGTAAGAACAATCACAAAAAAAAAATGCTTGAGAGTAACTATATTAATATTCAACCCAAGGTTAACTTAAAAGATCTATCATCATTTAATTTCTCTTAATTCAGGAGACAATCGCTTTGAAAAGTGTGGTTTCTGTCTGCTTGTAAAATTCTATTGCTAGAATCTTAATAATCGCTTTGTTTATAGGGTGTTTGGGAATTGACTTTTAGTTTAGCTTTTTGGTTGACTTTTGGCTTTTGCTTTGTTGGTTGGTCAAACAACCAAAAAAAGCTGCTCCAGCTAGTTTTGTGGTTTGACTTTTTACTTGTTGGCCCACTTTTTCTCTAATAAACAGTCAACAACCAATATTCAAATTTACCAAATATCTCCACAAACGACTAGCTTTTTAAGTTAGCTTAAAAGCCAACAAAAACAACCAACATTTCTAGCTGGTCAAACAAGCCAACTAAAAAAGCTAACAGCCAACAACCAATTGCAAACACCCCTATGTGCTTTGTGTGTTGGCGTATTTTGTTTTTTGGACGATAGATCTAGGCTTTCTGAATTATTATTAAAAAATTTAATAAATATATAATTAAAGTAATACTTTCTCCGTTTTAAATTACACCTAACATTAAGATTTTTACACTATATATTATCACCCTTAATTTGTAATTAATTTTTCATTTATAGGTTAAAATTATAGTCATGTAGCCTTGTTTGATTTATCTCAAAATAATAATTATTGATATTTAATTTTTATAATTTTTTATTATAAATAATTTGATATATTAAAAATTGAATTATTACACTGAACTGTGTAAAAGAAAAGAAGTAAAAGAAAAGAAGTAATTTGATAGGAGAAAGTATAATTTGAATCATACCAGGTCTTTTGTGGGGTGGCTATTTTTGTGGTGATTCCTAGGGCTTGGCGCGTTAAATCTATTTAACATGTGACCTACAATGCATTTGTTCATTTTGGACATGGAAATAAATCTTTAGAACATTGCATATACAAGTACCAAAAAAGAAGCTTAGATTATGTAAACCACTAAGAATTTTCACAATATTTGTGACCAACATATATTAGTATATTATTATCTAGTCGTATTAGTATAAGTAGTCGTATTAATATATAGTAGTCCTATTAGTAAATATTTGTATATTATTAGTGGTATTAGCATAATATTAGTCGTATTAGTATAATATCAATAATTGTATTTGATAGAATCGATCAATTTTACGATATGATTTCACGATTCAATTTCGGGAGCTGCTTCCAATTCAACGAAGATTCTTTTTTGAATTAAAAACTCATTAATTAATTCATTATTATTCACAGTTTTATATGTGCTACACAACTTTGGTTTCTGTTGATTCAGTGCGTATTGCATATTTTGCTTTTAAATTAACTCATGCCCATAATTGCAACTGACATTATTTACAACAATAATGTTGGAAAATGAATATTTTGATTTCCGATTGTCTTTGGTCGGAATATAGTCGAAAATCTTTTGATTAAAATTCAGTCGGAAATTTTCAATTCCAAATTTTCAATTAAAATTTTCCTTTTTTTTTATTCAGTTAAAAATTCCAACTAAACATTGATTGAGTAGCAATGTACTCGGAAATTCCGACTTACGCCGGTCAATTGAAAATTTCCGATTGTTTTAGTTAGTTGGAAACTTTCAATCGAAATTGACCCTTTTTTTGTAGTATAATTCTTCTAATATCAATTGATTTTAGGATTAAATCTCATAGTTTTGTTGGTCTTGTATGCAAGCCTTATATTGAATTTATTAGTTCTTCCTGCGAATTTAACAATATTTGCCAGAATTAATTTCTGGGAAATTTAGCTAATAGCTACGTTAACAAATAAAGTTGCTTTTTAAATAGTCATGACTGTAGGTGGTAGAATATTTGGTGTATAAATATCAAAACACATAACTTATATGGTAGAAATCGACAAGTAATTCTTTATGTAATATTTTAGATTAATACGCTAGCAACTCGAGTATGATTTGTTCGCATCTTTCAGGAAAAAAACCCACCCGAACCCTGCCTTGTTCGGGATACTGAGAGTGGCCTTTTTTACGCTAGCAACTCAATTAAAAGGTGTTCGACTTTTCGCCCGTCTTAAAAAAATTCATCAAATACTTTGTATTGTTCGAGTTTGTGGTATGGTGGCAGACTGGTAAACATAAATAATAACATCATATAAATAATAAGTTACTTTAACACGTTCGTGTTACCCATAATTTTTAGTTCTATATCCGCCACTATAACTGTAAGCATTTGGTTTGTCTAAAAGTTTAGCACACTACTTGCATTGTTGAGTTTTGACTGAAACGCTAGTCAATGTGCAACTTTCCAAACCCAAAGGATACAATGCCCCATTAATCTATTCAAGCCGAGAGTGCTTGCCAAGAACTAGCATCATAGAAGGCCATAACAATGATTTAGTGGTTGTTTGATAAACCAATTGCACATGAACAAATCAATGTTGCATGAGTCTTGACTAAAAACACATGCATCTAATATGACTTATTTACTAATCTTTATATCAACCATGTATAGTGTTTATAAGACTTAGTTAAACTTTTATCCCAACGACTTATCAACCATTGCCTTCACTTTCATTATGAATCCAAATGATGATCCGAACGAAGAAGAATTTTACAATTGTATTCTTTGTGTTGAGAAACTTAATATGGCGGTTTGTGTAGCTCATAAACCTAAAAACATAGTGTGCACTAGTCAAGGATGTCCGGGAGCATATGTTTGTGGAACAAAATGGCCTCTTCCTAATTGTATAAGGATGTTTGTTAGGTTAGATAAACCAAAATGGAATGCTCAACATCGCAGACTGGTTTTTAGGAAGTGTGGTCGTTTGGGTTGTGAGGGTTTTCTAACAACCGAGATAAGGGATCCACCTCAACATATTATTAATATGGTCAATAATTTTTATAGACCATGCGGATATCCTGGTTGTGGCTATACATCAACCTTTAATGGCAATTATAACCATAGTGTTGTTCATGAACTTAATGAAGAAAGCGAAAATATTTCAGGAGTAGAACTTGGAGAAGCGCCAACTGATGATGATGATAATGATGCTTGAGCTTGCTACCTGCTCCTTCATTAGCATGGCATTAATCTTTGAGTTGTGTTTTTTTTTTTAAAAAAAAAATTATTGGAAATTACCTAGAAAAACAACCTTTTTTGAAAAACTACCTAGATCATTTTTTTTCTGTCAAAAAATACCTAGAAAACTTACCTGAGAAAGAAAATTAATGGACTGTGAGAATGGGGAAGAATAAAGAAGAAATCACTGCAGTCGAAGGTTGATCTTTCGAAGGAAGAATGCTGCACTTGAAGCCCTAAATGATTTGGGGCAGAATGAAGCTACTGTTATTTTTTTGAAAACCCACTTCCTAATGTTGACTCACGTGCATAGTTTAGGTTTTTTTATTTTTTTTTTAATTTATAAAAAGCAACGGAGTTACTAACAATCCGCCAACAGGTACCAATTCACAAACAAAGCAAATTTTCTAGGTATTTTTTGACAAAAAAAAAATTCTAGGTAGTTTTTCACGAAAAAGCTATTTTTCTATGTATTTTTCAACAATTTTTTTTTTTTTTTCATATGAATTTTGTGTTATGTTTTTAAATTACACTTGTTAGATTTTAAATTTTAGGTAATGAGTTACTTCCTTTAGTCTATATGATATTATGTAAATGCAAAAACATCAATATTATAAAAAGGAGAATGATATTTATAGGGCCAGGCCAAATATAAAAAATATGAAGCGAAGTTAATATTATTAGGCATGGTGTACTGATAATGCAATCAATGTTGTCTTTTATTTATGTCTAATAAAGCATTATATTATTCTTTGCTTAACTTGCAATATATGAAGAAATTTGAGGAATCAAGCTTGAGTTTCATTTCTAGCATTGTTTTATCGTAAAATGTGATGATTGGCTTGGTTGCTCCTACTACAGAATTATTATATCAAATTAGGAGCTCGTTTCTGCTAGAATAAATATATTTTGAGTATATTTTGAATATCTTGTATATTTGGTGTATCCATTTGGTAATTATATTAGGCATAATCTTGTAATTATTTAGTTTCTTAGAAATTCTTAATTAGTTTTGTATATATTCTCTATGATTGTAATGAAAGGCAAGCAATCAATTCCAATCAACTCTTTTATGGTATCAAGAGCTTAGGTTGATTTGCATTTTTCATCCCTTCTTCCTTGGCCGTCTGCACCACCCTTGTGCTGCCACCTTCTCCTCTTCATTCCTCATCTCTACCTTTACTAAAATCCATCCCGCTACTTTAGTAGCAAATATTAAAACTTGGCATCCCTATTCAACTTGATGACAAAGGCATAAATTACAGTACTTGGGTGACTCTTTTTAAACTCCATTGTCGAACTTATCTTGTTGATTCTCACCTTGCCCAAGATTCATCCAAGCCTCAACTCCCAAAGACGATGAATGTCAACGTCTTAATATATGGTTCATACTTGGATTTATAGCACTATTAGTCTAAGTCTTCTTCAAAATATTGTTCGTCCCGATGATAGTGCATTCGACGCATGGACCCGAGTTGCAAAATAATTTCCAAAACAACAAATTACCCGCATTCTACATCTTGAATCCCGTTTCAATTACCTATCCTTTTCTAATTTTCCGGATGTCAAAAGTTATTGCAATGAACTTGAAAATATTGCCACTACTCTCACAAACCTTGGCACCACCATCTCCGATAATCGTTTGTCCCTTCAAGGCCTTACCTTCGAATATAAAACCTTTCGTTCCTTAGTACAACACTTGAAACCTACACCCACTTTTGAATCCCTACGGTCCATGCTTGATGTGCTCGATTTAGAGCACTTTTATATCCCCATTATGGGGTCGAGTCTCGTCGTTTCTCATTGATTTTACATGTTTTACACTCGAGTCTCCGCGGTGTTTTAAGGTTATTTCAGGTATCACTAGTGGAGAAAACATCAACGACTGCGGTTTTAAGGCCATTAAAGGCTGCGGTTTTGGACCCAATTAATTTAATTGTGCATATACAAATAAAATATATAAATAAATATAATATATACATATATACATAAACGTACACCACTACGAACTACCAACATAAATTAGCAAGATACACGACAACGTTGTCTTTCACTTGGTGCATTTCCGTGTCCGTCAATTCGCATGTTTCCCTTGGAGTGTCGTATAAAATCTACATAAAATTAAAATTAAATTTAGTACATATATATAATTAGATTTTCTAATAACTATATAATATTATAATTTAAAAACATAATAAATACTTACGAAATCAATTTTTTGTACCCCAGCTTTCTTCACGGCTTCTATAATATCATCCATAAATTTAATATCGTAGTAGCCGCAGGCAATGCTATTTTTTTTGTTGAAAACACTATGAAAAAAATATATTATATATGTTAGTGCCTAAAACGTTTCAAAACGGTTAAAATCGCAGCTTAACACGTAATTTCAAGCATTTGACAATTATTCTCGATTCTTACCACTTCAACACAATAATATATATCAAATAGTGTTGTGTGCCAAGTTTCGTGCATAACAAACCAAGTTTAAGCTATTTTACGCGCGAAAGTGATAAAAATCCTTCAAAATACTTAAAAACGCAACTTAACACTTAATTTCAAGCACATGACAATTATTTTCGATCTAACAACTTCAACACAATAATATATACCAAAAGTGTTGTCAAAATACTTAAAAACGCAACTTAACACTTAATTTCAAGCACATGACAATTATTTTCGATTCTAACCCGTTGAACATCTTCTTCTTCTTACGGTATTGGCGATCTCGTGGGAGGAACATTCGATGGTTCATGAATACATGTTTGCACTTATGAATCCACGTGGATTCCATGTCATCGATACATATTGGGCACACTTTCTTCCCTTTGTTCTTATACCCTGATAAGTTTCCATATGCGGGAAAATCGTTAACAGTGCATAAAAGCATTGTACGCAAGGTGAACTCCTCATTAGCATATGCATCAAACACGGAAACTCCTTCATCCCACATCTTTCTCAAATCCTCAACGAGAGGTGCAAAATATACATCTATGTCATTACCAGGTTGCTTAGGACCCGAGATAAGAAGGGAAAGAATAATGTAATTACGCTTCATACACAACCAAGGTGGCAAATTATAGATCACTAAAAGTACCGGCCAAGTACTATGTTGAGAACTAAGATTGCCAAATGGGTTCATTCCATCCGTGCACAGTCCGGGCCTTTAATTACGAACTTCATCCCCAAAAGTCTTATGCAACCTATCAATACTCTTCCACTCTGGAGAATCGAATGGATGTGTGAGCAAGTGATCTTTCTTCACCCTATCTGCATGCCACCTCAAATTTAACGCATCTTTCTTTATAGAAATCAAGCGCTTGAATCTTGGTATTATTGAAAAATACTACAATACCTTAGCCGGGGGCCCTTTAGCATCCCGAGCCCCTTTACGCTTGTAACGCGATAACCCACACCTAGGACACTCTTCTAAGTTCTCGTTTTCATTCCGATACAATACACAATCATTCGGACACGCATGAATCTTCTGGTACTCTAACCCGAAAGGACACATTAGCTTTTTGGCATAGTATGTCGACTTTGGAAGTTCATTTCCCTTAGAAAGCATCTCACCTAACGCTTCTAATAACATTGTGAAACTAGTGTCACTCCAATTGAACTTTGACTTAATGTTGAAAATCGTCAAAACTGCTGTAAGATTGGTGAACTTTGTACATCCAGGATACAAAGGCTTTTGAGAAGCCTTTGTCAACAAGCCAAATACACGAGGACGTTTTCCTAACTCATCCTCGACTCCCTCCATCATCTCATCAACACGATCCACATTTTCATCGATATTCTCTTCATTTGTCTCATACCCATCAACACGATCCACTACATCCTCATTGACATCGGCCACATTATTGACATCCTTAACAACACTCTTTTCCTTGTAAACTCCCTCCTCACCATGCCAAACCCAAACATGATATTGAGGCCTAAACCCACGTCGAAGTATGTGCTCCCTAAGGATATAAACACTATCTACCTTTGATACATTGCCACAATTGACACATGGACAATAAAAACTAACTCCCCCCGTCCTAACTTGATGTTCAACCACAACACTACAAAATTCTAATACGCCATCAATAAATTCTGACGATTCAATGCTTCCATACATCCAAAAACGATCTTTTGTCATCCTAAGTGTGATTATTTAATTCAAAACAAAATTAATACACATAAATCCAAAACCAAACCAATATACATAATCAACCCTAAATGACCCGGCCAAATTTACCTTATTTAACTCTATTTAACGTTTATATTATTTAAAGTATTTAAATTATGTATAGATTTTAATTTATTATCGAAGTACAAGCCCTAAAACTACATACATATATTATATAAGTAAACTACACACATAATTAATTAACAAACTAACATACATAGTAAGTAAACATAAAACACATATATCAAACTAAATAAAAACCAAACCAATTATACCTTGAAAATTAATCAACTTAAAGAACTTAAATTAAGAACTTGAAAACTAAATAATTAACCAACTAATCATAATATCAAACATATAAACACATAAAAATAACAAACAAAATCAAAATGAAAATCATACCTTGAATTTTCGTGGGTTGAAACAGTAGGGTTTTGTAACCTCTACAATGTAAAACAAAATCAAAATTAGTATAAAAAAACTAAACCCTAAATCACAATAAAAAAAACTAAAGCTTTAAAAAATTATACCTTGAAGATGAACAAGAACCAATGAAGCCCTAATTTCGTGTGAGTCAGAGCTTGAAGAAGAAGAAGAAGTTTTCGAACAGTAGCAGTTTTTGTGGGTTAGAGCTTAAACAACAAGAAGAAAAGGTTGAAGAAGAACTAATGAAGAAGGAGAATAATTTTCGTATGAAGAACAGTAGAAGAGCTTGAAGAATAGTTGCAATTTTTCGTGGGTTAGAGCTTGAAGAAGAAGAAGAACAGTCGTATAATGAAGAAGAAGAAAATGGAATAGTATATGAAAATATGAACGTTACTAAAGTGTTAATATATTAGGTGCGTTTTTGGAAGTCACTATTGGCTGCGGACAAATGGCCAAACCGCAACCGCTGATTGTTAATTTTTTGATATTTGGGCTATTGGCTGCGGGCATAAGGAAACCGCAGCCATTGAGTGTTTTTTTTTTTTTATATTTGGGCTATTGGCTGCGAACATTGGTCAAAACTGCAGCCATTGAGGTTTTTTAACCTATATTTAATTGCTCCTATTAGCTACGAATATATGAAAACCGCAGCCAATAACTTTTTTTCCACTAGTGTATTTTCGGAGATTTCGAGGTAAAACGGGTCGAGTTCGAGGCTTAGACATCATAATCGAAGAGAAGGCACACGTATCGAGGCAATTCCACGCATCCCGAGTCATCCCCGAGAGCCTCGCATAGCCCCAAGTCCTTCCGACACTTTAAAGATGCATTTCAAAGTGGAAGCATGGCTGCTCGACTCCCATTCGGTCGAATGGGAGCTAGCTTCGGGCGAATGAAGGCTGCTGCACCCAAGTTCAATACCAATGCCCTCTAGAAATGGCGAATTAGAGCAAATTCGGGCGAATCTCTCTACATTCGAGCCAATGAGAGAGCCCATTCGGGCGAATGCACAAAGAAGATCAGCACTTGGATTTCAAACCTACTGGAAACCCCGAATGAACACATTCAGGCGAATGGACATATATTTGGGCGAATGGGCCTGAAAACGCGCAGTTTCATTTTCTTCGCAAGTTAAAATCATAGGTTATTTTAGGGCGTTTTGTTCCCCTCTTGTTTAGGCTATAAAAACCCCCATTTTAGAATGTATATGACTTGTTTGGGAGAAACCCTCCCAACTTGTTCATCACATTTTACTTGCTTCCTTCTTTATTTTTGCCCTAGATTAGTTTAATGCTTTCTCTTATGTTTTGTTCTTCTTTCAAGAACCTTTATTTATGTAAGTTTACTTCCATCTATTGCTTTTGATGTCATTTAATGCTTTCTTTATGCTTTCATTTATTGCTTTCTTAGTGTAGATTTAATGCTTTATTGCTCTTCATTCTATTTAATGCTTTCTTTAATGTTTTCATGTCTTTCATTCTTTTAATGCTTTCTAGAGTAGATTTATGGTTTTCTTTCTTTATTGCTTTCTTTATTGCTTTCAACATGTTAGAGTAATTCTTTTAGGGTTTTAGGTTAGAGAAACCCTAGGTTTTGGTCTTGTGTTTAATGTTTAGGATTAGGGTTGAGGTTCATGTTGGTTGTTGATTGATATTCGAATCGAATCTTGTCCTTCAAATCCTAGTGAGAAATAGGGCGATTATGGGTCGTTTGCATGACTATAGGTCACCAACTTCCCCTCGATATCTAGAGCTTCTCGATCGATCTTCGTTCGATCTCCCTTGACTTAACCTATCTCTATTTCCAATGGACCTACCTAGGGTGGACCTAGTCTAATCCCGCTTTGTTTCATTGCTTATTCTTGTTCTTAGTATAGTTCACCCACCTTCCTACCTACCATACATCTTTCCCACACCTAACCTTTAGTCTAGCATCCCTTGTCTCTGTGGTTCGACCCCCCGACTTACCATTACGCTCGTTGTAATAGTATTTAGGGTGATTACAAATATTGTTTACATATCTTGGTTCTTAGTGTTTACGACACGCTAGAAAATCGGTTATGAATGCTCGATTTAGAAGAACATTCTAATAATAAGGATAAATCATCTTTTCAAGATTCGGCTCTCATTACTCATTCTCGTCCGCAAAATTAAGAAATTTCGGAAAATTTGGAGCCTCGGTATTATCATAGTAGCCGTAAAGGTCACCGACTGCCTCGCCGTGGTGGCCGGCACCGCCGTAGCCACCCCTCCGGCCAGCAGCATTACAGGTCTAGCCCTCGCCTAACTCACCAGTACCATGGGCCAAGAGTTCACTGCCAGCAACACACGACTCATCAGAATAATCAAGGCCCACATTCCTCTTGTCATTCCTGTTGCCCACATCAGAATATCAATCATGGGCCAAGCCTCCTTGCCCATATCGTACTCAACCTTGGGCCTCTCAGAATCATCCCATCAGAAATTCTTCAAATGGTATTCTTGGACTACATCCTAATCATGGTTTTTGTGCCGATTCTTCACCGGGTTATTCTCCTACTGACATTGATCAAGCTATGCATACTCTTTCCTTGTCTTCTCCGGATGAGGAATATTATATGGATACCGGTGCCACTTCTCATATGACACACTCTAAAGGTACTCTCTTGAATTATTTTCCTTTAAAGCATTCTTATTCTAATACAATCATTGTTGGTAGTGGTGATGTGATTCCCGTAAAAGGTCACGGTCATGTATCTATCCCTTCCCCATCCCAACCCTTAATCTTAAAAAAATGTTCTCCATGCACCTAAACTCATTAAAAATCTTATTTCTGTTCGCAAATATACTCGAGATAATAATGTTTCTATTGTGTTTGATCCTTTCGGATTTTCTGTGAAGGACTTGGACACAAAGAACATAATTCTGCGGTCTAATAGCACTGGCGATCTCTACCCCTTCAACTTTTTGACACATGGAGCAACCTCTTCACCATTATATGTAATAAAAAATCCATCTTTTTTTCATTCATGCCCTGTAGGCAAACATGTTAGTCTTCCATTTGATAGATCTTCATCCTTTTGTACTCGTTCTTTTGAAATAATTCATAGTGATTTATGGACGTCTCCTGTTTCGAGCCCTTCCGGGTACAAATATTATGTATTGTTTCTTGATAATTACACCAATTATTTATGGACATTTTCTTTATTTCGCAAATCTCAAGTCTATGATATTTTTGTTCATTTTTGTACATATGTTCGCTAAACATTAAATCTTTTCAATGTAATCACGGGGTGAATTTGATAGCAATCTTTTCCACCAATTTTGTGCAACTTTGGGTATTATGTTTCGTTTCTCATGTCCTCAAACGTCTTCTCAAAATGGCAAATACGAGTGAAAAATTCGATCGATCAATAATATTATTCGCACTCTTTTATGCCATGCATCCTATCCTCCGTCCTTTTGGCCTCATGCCTTAAATACGACCACCTATCTTCTTAATATTCTCCCATCCAAGTTACTTGGTTACCTTACTCCTCATCTTCCTTTTCATAAAGCTCCCACATATGATCATCTTAGGATGTTTGGAACTTTATGTTTTCCGTTATTCTCTTCTTCTAATCCACAAACTTCAATCCCGTTCCTCTCCATGTGTCTTCTCACTACAACATAATTTGCTTTTAGTAGGATATATTTAGCGGTTTGTGTTAATGGTTGTAAATAACTTTTTGGTAATGATTATTTTAGGGGTTTGTTTGACTATGGAAGTTTAGAGTTTTAGAGTGAACATTCTGCTCTTTCTGCTCGATTATAGTGAGAAATGATAATTTTTTATGTGAATGATTCATGTAATTAAAATTGGGAGAAATTGTCATTTGGGTATGCTTGCTTTTTTAATATTATTGTTTATTGTTGTCTTGATCATTTTTTATAAGGAATTGATGGCAAGCTTTGTTTCTTCTAGATTGTCGGTGGCTATTTGTGAGGGTTTTATAGGTTACTTCTTCATGACTCATTTATCTAGCAAATAGTAACTTCTTTATTTTTTGTAAGAAATTAATGTGGGATATTGTGTTGGAAATAGAAATTATTTTGTCTTGGCTTCATCTAAGAGTGAAATTCAACGAGAGTTGTATGTAGTCTGTTTTTGTCATTCTGTTCAATAACTCGTTTGGGGCTTTTTTTGGAATTTATTTTTCCAAACTTTCCCATCCTGTCTTTGATCTTATCTTCTTGTTCATTCATTTGCAGATTTTCTTCTTAATCCGCTTTTTGCTTGTTTTTTGAGACCTTATCAAGATCCTTGTACAACATATGTTAATTTGATTAGTTGTCGCCTTTTTTGTGAATCTATTTTTCTTACATGAATAGATTCACAAAACATCAATATTGTGGTATGATTTAGTGAAATATGCTGCAACTTTGTACTATCATCCACCAAGTAAGGATGGGCATTTAAGGGTATGGGTAGGGTCTGGACCCTACCCGGATTCGGACCCTAATTTTAGGGTACGGTCCAGACCCGGACCCTGATATTAAGGGTCTAAGGGTTTGGGTCCAGACCCTTAGGGTCTAGAACCATACCATAAAAAGTTTATTTTTTGAGTGAGATTAAAGGGTCTTAAAAATAGACCCTAATATGGACCCTTATTAGACTCTTAGGGTCTAGGTTCCTAAAATCCATAGATCATTAGTTGAAACTTTCTAAAGCAATAATAATTTCAACACCAAACTTAAAAACAAATTTGAGAACATATTTTTCCTTCAAAGGCAAAAATTTCTTTAACACTACAAACAACATTAAAGTACTTAAATTCAAGTTACAAAATCCAAAATACAAAAACATTAAACCAAATCAAGCAAACTTCAGTGTTTCATAATCCTTGTAAATTTCCAATCCTCTTCGTGATTTCACGAGTACCAAGCCTACAAAAGCAAACCATCAACCAAATCAAACCAAATCAAATCAAATCAACATTAAAACAATGCAAATGAATTATATAGCCAGTAAAGCCAATTTACATACATATAGATATTGATTTGTGTTAAAATGCTAACTAAAATGTAGAGATGAACCTGTTAACCAGAATCTTAACCATTTTCTAAATGTTGCACTCCTTCCTCTAATCATGTGGGTCGTCATCAAGATCCTATAAACATTTATAAGAAAACGAATTTGAAATGAAAAACTTAAATTAAAAAAGTATATTTATATATATTTTATAAAGTTTATGTTAAAAATAAAATACCAAATTTATGATATCAACTACTTCACCATCGCCTTCAACATCAAAATCTTCATTTATAGTTGAACAACCATGAACGTTTTCTGATGTACATTTAAATTAAACCACCAAAACGAATGAATGAATATTATACAACCACACTAGCACTTATTGAGAAAAAAATAAGGAAAAATAAAGTAAAAAGTGTATTACCTTTAAGGTCTTCGGTCATCCAATTTTGCAAACACATCAGTGCTTCTACAGTATGGGAATGGAGTCTACATCTGTGTGGACAAACTACTCTTCCTCCTGTACTAAAAGCACTTTCCGATGCTACGGTCGAGATGGGTATAGCAAGAATGTCCCTAGCAATCTTTCTTAAAATTGGATATTTTTCATTCTTACTCCACCATTTAAGAACATTAAATTCTTCATCTTCCGGTAGTGGTTCACCAGCTAAATAATGATCCACTTTAAAGATTGGGTCTACTTTCTTTGTGGTAGTCTTAGCAATTTTATTTTGCGCCCATAAATCCCACCTACTCTTAGAAGATTGCACATGTACCCTTTTCTTGGAAATTTGACTAAGTAACTCATTATCCTCATTCTTATTCTCTTGGTACTCATCAACTAGCATATCAAGAAGCTTTCTAATTCTTTCAATTTGCACCTCAGCTTAATCATCATAAAACAAGTCAAAGTAAAACTTAATGCAATCCATTTTGTTTCTTGGATCTAAAATAGATGCAACAGCTAACAATCCATTAATGTCTTCCCAATACTTGTCAAAATTTTCTTGCATTTTTTGAGCCATACACTTAATAACTTCCACATCACATTCTAACCATTGCTTCAAAACAACTTTAATTTCACAAATACGTCGAAAAAACAAATTAATGGTAGTGTATTTCCTCCCGGAAAATACAAGAGTTGTATCATAAAAAATCTCCAACTTCTCGCACACAAGAGCAGCTAAAGTCCAATCTTCTTCACTAGGAACCTCAAATTTCATTCTTTTATTTAAACGTTTTAACCTCAAGAACACATCTTTAAAAGGCAAAACTGCTTGAAGCATTAAAAATGTAGAGTTCCACCTAGTCTTACAATCAAGAATAAGCCTCTTACTTGTACTTAAATTCAAAACGTGACATGCCTCCTCAAATTTTTCAATTATTTTTGGTGTTAACATCCAAAATGAAACGCAGTCTCGAACTTTCTCAATTGCAGAACTAATCACATCTAACCCATCTTGCACAATAAGGTTTAAAATATGAGCACTACATCTATTGTGCATAAACTTTCCACCCAATAGAAGTGAACTTTTCTCAAACTTATCCAATAAGATTCTCATCATAGCATCATTAGTACTACAATTATCAACAACCACAGAAGAAATTTTGTTCTCTAAAGAATATTGAGACAAACTATCCATCAAAACTTTAGCTAAAACTCCTTTTGAGTGTGGACATGGAACATAACAAAACCTATATATAACATATATAAGC
The DNA here is from genome assembly GCA_019425755.1 of Amaranthus cruentus. Lineage (NCBI taxonomy): Eukaryota > Viridiplantae > Streptophyta > Magnoliopsida > Caryophyllales > Amaranthaceae > Amaranthus > Amaranthus cruentus. Next base: position 6,695,659 of record CM033457.1, on the reverse strand, counting down.
AAACAATATTTCAGAATTTCATAAAACAACACACAGCATTTTAGATTATAGTAAATAAATTATCGATCCTAAATTAGAAATTGACTTATTACCTCAAAGTACGGTTTCTAAGGATCCATTGTTGGTCGATAAAATGAGAAGTAACAACCATATAGCCTTTCTTTTGATTGGAGGCTGTCCACATATCGGTAGTAATTGATACCTTACTCTCGTTATGCTCCAATAATGCCTTGAGTGCTTTTTTATCTTCATCATACATTTTCATGATATCACGCTTCAATGTTGCTCGAGATATCATCTTAAAAGAAGAATTGAGACCAAAAACAAATCGCCTAAACCCAATGTGGTCCACTATTGACAACGGATACTCGTGCATAATGACCATATGAGCTAAGTGTTTTCTCGATACATCTTGATTGAATACATCTTTCTTCATACTACCTAACTCTGACAAATTTGATCCATCTTTCTTCAATTGTGTTTGGCTAGTAGGAGTAAGTCGTAAGTGTCTCCCGGGACATGACTTCGTAGCATGCTTGTGAAGGTGTGAAGTGCCCCTATTACCACCTGCTGTAAGTTCGACTTGACAATACGTGCACTTTGCCTTTTTCAAAGCGACATCGACCATGATCTTGTCAAATAGTTGCCATACAGATGAAATATTTTTCCTATTGGATGTTCCACTTGTATATGTAGACTTTGAAGAAGTTGTATTATTATCCACTTTATCATTTACCTCTTGGTCTGCACTTAAATTAGGAATGTTCTCATATGTATCAAAGTCTTTAGAACCGATTTGAGATTGGAGATCATCCATTATTGCAAATTGGTTTTCTACGTGCAAAAGTTAGGCGTAAAATAAGTATAAAATCAAACAAAGTTAGGCATGACTTTGCTCTAATTACACCAAATTGCTAACACATGGCTTTGCTCTAATTACACCAAATTGCTAAAACATCATAATCCAATAAGAACATCTAGAATACGTGGTGCTAAATTATCTTAAATTCTGAAGCAGGATTTGCAAATCAAAATCAGTGTCTTAAAAAAATTAAAATCCCAAATATATTCTCCATAAGTAAATTATACCTTTAAATTTCCGAATATTTAAATAGAAAGAAACTGAAAAAGGAAGAAGAAAAAAGACCTTAATAAATACTAATAATCTCTAAGATGAAATCCTAGAATTAAGTAAATGGCTTACGAAAACCAATCTACTCGCTAAATACAAATAACAAAGCAATAAGCCCTAAAATTAAGGGCTTGTTTGGTTACCCACTGTTAACCTTGGAATTTTAAATTCCTAGGAAATAGTATTATGGTAATTTGTTTGGTTGCCAAAAAAACTAAAATTCTTAGGAATTATAAAATCCAAGGGAAGTTAATTCCTATGAGACATAGGAATTAGAATACCATATACCCCCTTTGGTTATTTACAATTCCCATGGAAATAAAAATTCCTATTGTCAAACAAACAAAAATAAGTATTTCCTAGGAAATTGACAAGGAAGTAAATTCCAATGAATTACAACTTCCCATAGGAATTTAATTCCTACGTCAACCAAACGACTCCTAAGTACAAAATTTAAAAAGTATTAAAATAATTGATTAAAAAAAATCGCAAAGCAAAGAGCCCTAAAATTAAGTACAAAATTTAAAAAGTATTAAAATAATTGATTAAAAAAATCGCAAATACCTGAGAAGTGTTCTCGTATTGCTTAGCTTGTTGAATTAGATTATATGTTGCTCAGAGAAAGCATTCAACAATGAAGAATATACTTGAGAAGAATTTGGTTAGCAGATTATATACTTGCTGGATTATTATATTAAAATAAGCTTTACCAAAATCTTGAAATCGGGTGAAATCTCAAGCTGCATTCAACCAAATGAAGGAGTTGGTTAGTAGAATTCACATCAGATTACAAAAAACAAAAAATAAAGTAAAGAGAAGGATCTAAATACCTGAGATTGATGAAATTTAATTAGGGAAAATTGATAAACCCTAGATTTCTTAGAAAGGGGGAAAAATTAAAAGTAGTGAGAAGGGAGTAAGAGGCGCATTTGCAAACAGTAATATTAAGAATTAAGAAGTTATAAAACCTTACATATACCTTTCTATACAAAAAAACTAAAAATAAAAAAAATAAAAGGGTCCAAGGGTCAAATCTGGTCTATCCGGACCCGGACCCTTAAAATATTTTTTGGACCCAGACCCGGACCCGAACCCTTAGGGTCCAAAAATATTAGACCCTTACCCTTAAAATAGGGTAGGGTCCAAAAGGGTCCGAACAGGGTCTTGGACCCTTACCCATTCCTACCACCAAGCATATGCCATAGTGAAATACTTGGTATTTAAACTTACACCACCCAAATTCCTAACCATGATCAAGCTTGCGTCGTGGACTTTGCCACTTTTGTTTAATGTTAATTTACACCCTTGCTATTACAATATTCCTTCTAAGGCTTTTGTAGTATCTTGTAAAGATCTCTTAGTGATTTAGCTCTGTTACTTATATAATAGACTGTCATCTGTTTACATACAAAATTTTGGCTAATCTTCTTGGTGGTGTGAGAATATAGTCTAAGAAGGTAATATTTATTTCAAGACTATCACGAAACTGTCTAAGACAATAATAGATTTTCGGTTGGCAATAAAAAGTTAGTTTCATTTTGAGATATTGTACGATCTTCTCCCTCCATAATCCTACAAGAGAGATATGAACTTGATTCTTTTCAACTGGAGGTTGAAGATGGTCCAAACAGGTAAAGATAAATTTCAATAAAAATTTTGTCGTTATGATCGTTCTTTCTGCAAATTATGATACTTTATATTTTTATGCAGGCACAATACTGCACTAAGGGAAGATATTAATCTTTTTATTGCAAATTGGATATCTCTTTTTAACATTGAAAATTTGTACCCCGAAGGAGAGATATAGTGTGTACTTAAGTGCCTATAAACGTTAAAACGGAGAAGTTCCTAAATCTTTTTATGATATTTTTATGGATTGCGTTTCTTTTGTGTAAAATTCTAATTAGCTACCTTGACTTACTTGTGTAAGCATTTTTACATAATCCCTTATACTTCCAAATTTTTTTGAAATGTAAGTCTCTCGTATTGGAGTTCAGAGATCGCCCAAAACATTTATTCTGTCTTTATGCTCAACTTAAAATTGTTTCATGACCATGTAGACCTTATTCTATCACGCGACCCTTTTTTAATTTTTATGTGTGTACTTTCATAAACTGCTAATTTTTATGTGTGTACTTTCATAAAATGAGAAAAGAACTACTCATAAACTGCAAATTTTTATGTGTGTACTTTCATTAACTATCATTTTCTAATTTTAGGGCCCTTTTTAACTCTGGGCCTTAGGCAAATGCATATCTTGCCTATGGCCAGGAACGACCCTGCCTGTGAACAATAAAAACATACGGTACAACTAAGGCTTATACTGAACAATAAAAAAAAGATACCAAATGCAGGAAAAAAATGGTTTGGTTTGCGTTGTAGGAGGCTCATGATTCACAACAATTAGAATACAATTGAATCGCAATAGATAAATGCACAAAGAGTAAGAAATCTAACTAAATAATATTATAATGAACAGCTGTATGTATGATGTTTGTATACAAACAAGATATTGGAATACATAACCAATTGTTTAAAAAAATGAAATATCTAACTCTAAGTAATTGTAGCTCACCAAAGCAAGATGCATTAGAGCTTGAAAGAGGAGGTCTTGGACCCTCAAATGGTAGAACTGTGGAGGAAGAAGAGAATAAAAACAGAGTATAATCAAGAGAACAACAAACAACAATCACAAAGTGTTTATGAGGTATCAAAGGATACCTCCCCCTCAATCAAAGTATCTTATCATTAATATAATCAACATTACACTAATGACTCAACTTACACACTTGAGAACAACCTCTCAAGTTAGTGAATCCATTCAACAATGGAGTTCACCCATAAACTAACACAAAGAAGAAGAAAGCTCTCTTAGTTCTCAAACCCTAACTCTCTCTAATGTGTATTATTCTCTCCTACATTAACCTAATAGGGTTCTAAGACCCTCATAAACTCCTAAGACATATAAGAAAGCCTAAGACAAAAGCCCTATAGGCCACAAACAAAACCCGCAAAACAGAAACTGTCGCAGGATAGGATCTGCTGGTCGCTCGGGTCGAGTACTCCCGTTTGCCTGGTCGAGCGCCAAATCAGACTTCACTGGTTGCTTCTGATTGCTGGCTCGATCGAGCCCCTTATGCTCGATGGGTCGAGCAGTTCAACACACCCCCTGGCTGTAACATTCGTTTTTTTTAAAAAGCTCATAAATATTAGCACAAAATTAATAATAGTAAAATAAATTAAAATATTATTATTAATTACTTTATATGAACATAAAAATTAACATGAATTGTATTATAATGATAAACAAAACATGGATGTGCTACACAAAATAATA